>JXCR01069507.1:88719-123461 GCA_002079205.1 Phalaenopsis hybrid cultivar
ATATATATATATATATATATATATATATATATATATATATATATATATATATATATATATATATGAGTAATTACAGCATACGCGATGGGTCTTCTTTGCTCTACTAGAGTTTCCTCTCATGGAGAACCCTAGCTCGAAACAGACATCTGTTTTCGCTCGCTCGTTTCGATCCTTTCCGTCTTCGTTTTCGGCTCTGGCTGGCGGAGGAATTCGCGTCGTCGAGCCTGCTCGACTGCTGCGTCGTTGAGCTTTCGTCTGCTCTCGTCTATCATGTCGTATGCGGCCCGCGTCTGCGGCGCTTTGCGCTGCAGGTTCGTCAAGACCGCTCGACTGCTCCGCCACAGTTTTTGCTCGACTGCTCAACTGCTCGTGTACCGGTTGCGCCATTTGCTGCAGTGCTTGCGTGAAGCACGCCAATGGCCTCAGGATTTTCCTACGCAGCCTCCGTCGCCGGTGATAATCCCACCAAACCCTCTTATGCTACAGTGGTTCACAAACGCAGCTCCCTTTTCTACCTCGTAGATAGTCCGATATTCCCGCAGATGTACAACGATTCTGTTGCAAGAAATGACGATTGCAATCTCATAAAAAAAAGTAGAGAAAAAGACGGGCAAACCAACAATATTCTTCTCTGACGCTGAAATTTCAACTCGTGCAGGAAAATACAAATTTACACTAGTTGGAATGTTCCAATTAGGTTTCTCTAAGATGAAGATCATCAGAAAAGTTTTTGAAGATTTCAAACTGGTTGGAGATTGACAAGTGGGTCATTTCAACGGAAAACATGTTATGACACAGCTGAGCATAGAAGAAGATTACACGATGATTTTCTCAAAGAAATTCATCACAATCGAGGGAAAAAATATGAAATTGCTCAAATAGACCCCTAATTTTGATCTCAATCAAGAACTCCCAATTGCACCTATCTGGTTCTCATTATCTGAATTCAAGCTTCAATTCTTTGACCTACCTATTTTATATGCAATTGGTGCTATCCTTGGAAAACCTTTGCAGGAAGACTTACCTATAGTTCATTTCTCAAAACCCTCTATTGCAAGGATTTTGATTGAAAGAGATATTACACTACCAGATGTAGAAGAAGTCTTGTTTGGATCTACTCAGAATGGTTATTGGTAAAAAATCATTATGGAACAAAAATTTTACTACTGCAAGCACTGCAAGATGTTTGAACACTCGCAGAAGAAATGTTTCAAATTGCACCCACAGCTGAGAACCAATAGTCAAAAGCAGAAACACACTATTAGTGCGCCCCATGTGCCTGAACGCGCTCCCAACAAACCTGATGACAGCCAACCTGAGGAGGGAATCACCACAAAACAGAAGTTGATATCTGCCTCTGGGATCCCTTCTCCTGACCATACTACAACGGATAATGTTCGAACCGAAAATAAAGATAGTTCTGCAGCTCCTATTCAGGAAGCATCAGATGCAGAGGTAATAATTCACATTTCACATACAATGGAACCTATCGCGATGACAACGAATGTCTTTCCTTCCACTGCCGTTCTAGCATCAAATCATACCGAGGATCACATGAGTCAGTCTTCAGATGAAGAATGATAGGTTTACACTTCTCGGCGGAAGAAGGTTGGGGGCACACTCCAACTTGAAAACTTAATGGATGATACTTTAGTTACTCCTGGCAATGACACGACTCTTTAAAGTTTGTTATCTGGCTCGGTCCTAAAATTAGATTAAGAGGCAGGACTAAACTGGCTCGTCTCTAGCTACTTGTTTTCTGCATGTTTTAAATTTGTTTTACTTTTTATTGTTTATCTATATCTTTTTGTTGGGATATTACTGTACTTGTATCGTATGAGTAGAGTGCCTCTTTTGGACTCTCTCATACAACCTTTATGTATTCTTTATATATATATATATATATATATAGAGAGAGAGAGAGAGAGAGAGATTTTTAAAGCAAAGGTACTTGTATTGATTACCAAAAAAGGGAGTACAAAAATTGGCAGAGAAGACCCAACATAAATAGGTCAACTAGTGGCCAATATACAAAACAATAAAATAACTATGTACATGTATACCCGAGAAACCCAAAAATAAATCCTAAAAGCAAATGATACATAAGAGAAATAAAGCAAAATAAATCCTATAATTGCACAGTTAACAACAGTCCAGAAGTAATAGATCCATCCAATACAGTAAGTGAGGTATGAAATGCAGTAAACATAGAACATGCAAACCGATGGTATAAAGCCATGATGTCCAATGGAATATTAAAACCAACAAAATACGGTAAAGTAGGAAATCTCCCCGAGCTAATGAGTTGAAAATATCTTTCCAGAAGAGTAACATCACCACATGAAAAGTTCCAACCTGAAAAACTGCAACTATCAGCAAACATAGAGACTATGTACAGGCCACCCGAACCATAAAAGGGACCGGGCCACCAGAATGAGATGTCGTGGGCTTAGAAACCTGTAGAAGTTGCATAAGGCCTCCCAGAAAGGTCAAAAGAAACTTATAACCGCACAGCATAAGCATGTCTAATGCAGAGAAATCCAAGAGAAAATTGTTAAGAGAACCAAAAAGAATCAGCATCTAATAAAAGGTGCATCTAGTAAGTCACCAGCCGATAAAACCTTTAACCAATCCATAGGGGATCTTCCCACACTTATTCTCAAATGCCCCAAACCAACAAGGAAATATGTTGGTTTATTTCCTTCTCTAAAGATATGAGACCACTATATAATGAACCCCTTCTCAACTACTAATTTCCTAATCTTATTCCAACTGTTGAGCATCTCCCATGGGTGCTTAGTAATACACAAAAAAATGTCCATCATGACCTTCGAATCAGCCTCTACAACCAAGCAAAACCAATTATGATTAGCAACAATTAATAGTGCCAAAAAAAGTGCCCACAGTACATTTTCCAGAGGAGATTGTGTAACAGAGGGGGAAGAAAAGAATCCCGCATAAGCACCAATTGCATCTCTAAACACACCCCCCACAGCCGCCCTCCCATTACTGACGCTCCCATCAATATTAAGCTTAAGCCACCCACGGGGAGGAGGCAACCACTTGAATAAGATAGGTCTAAATATCTCTGAGAGAGAGGAAGGGGAAGAGAAATTATGGCCTTTGTATGCTTTAGATAAGTATGCCATAATATGAGCCACAATTCTCCTAATAGAAGGAGCAACATCATCAAACTTTACAGAGTTCCTTGCCATCGACACAAACCAAAGAATGATAAAGGGGAGGAGAAAGAAAGAGGGCCCACTTTCACATATGTTTTTCCAAAAATTATAACATTCAATCAAAGAATCCCAACTACTAGGAACCCAACCCCCAATGAGAAATGTCACGTCCCTCCAAACCTCTCACGAAAACGAGCAGCAAAATAATAAATGAGAAGCAAACTCCTCTTGCCTTTTACATAGAACACATTGGGAAGTTAATGTTAAACCCTTCATTTTAAAATCTCATCATAAGGTATACAATTATGTAAGTGCCTCCAAGCAAACAAGGACATAGACGGGGTAAGATGCCTTCCCTAAATAGAGTATATAGATTTCGCAACAGAACAGTTCCCTCTATTTTTAAAAACCAGCACATCTGTTTTAGAGGTATCAAAAGTAATTTTCGACAGAGGATAAGCTTCCACACCAACGACTTCCCTAAGTAAATTGAGGGTTCAATTTCCATTGTCCCAAAAATAAAAAAAAATAGCATTAACGTTAGAAGGGTTTGAAAGAGAGGGATCAAACTAAAGATCATACAAAAACGAAATATCACCTCTACCAAAATCCCAAAAAATGAATTGTTTCGCCACATCTCTAGACTTAAGAAGAGATTTCCATATACGAGAGTCTCCTACTCTCCATTCAACCCTAGATGGATCAGAGGAAGTACAGTACTTACACTGCAATCATTCCTCCGGAATTTAACCTAGAGTTTAATCATATTAATATCAGCAATATGATTAAGCTCCTTGAATCCAAGTCCACCAGGATTAAGAGGCTTACAAACCTTAGCCCAAGAAGCCCAAATTTTTTTAGATCTCCCTCTAGCCCATAAAAACCTATTAAAGCATCTTTCCATAGAGTTGGGAACTTTTTTTCATTTTCAAAACCTGGAGGCCATAAAGAGGAATGCTACAAAGAACACTTTTCAAAAGAGTGATTCTACCACCATTTGAAAGAAATGTATTTTTCCAGTCACCATTTTTAATTTTTTCCACAAAACTATCCATTTGGATTTGCTTCCTCCTTCGCCTTAAGATATCCACCCCAAGATATTTAAGGGGAAGGGAAGCCTTGGAGCACCCCAAATAGTTGGCAATAGTTGTAACCATCTCCCTCTTTACAACTTTACCAACATAGAAAGGACATTTAGATTTATTAAACTCCAAACCTGAAATGGGAGTGAAAGAGTCAAGAGATCCCTCACATTCTAATGGAAGCCTTTGCAGCTTTAGTGAAAATTATTGCATCGTCAGCATAAGCCAAATGGCTCACCAGAATTTTNGGGAGTGAAAGAGTCAAGAGTATTTCCCACCATTCGAATGGAAGCCTTTGCAGCTTTAGTGAAAATTATTGCATCGTCAGCATAAGCCAAATGACTCACCAGAATTTTGGATTTATGAGAATACTGAGTGTATGAATGCTCCATCTATAATTTATTCAACATAAGGGATAAATAATCAAAAGCAATTATGAAGATAGTGGGAGAAAGAGGGTTCCCCTGTTTAATACCCCTTTTAGCAGAAAAAAAGGCATAGGAAGAGCCATTGATAAGTATGCTGTAGTGATTGCTCTAAAGCCATCAATTGATCAGGAAACAAAAGTCCTGATGAAATTCCCTACAGTTCAGAATGTTAAGAATAAAATGCCAATTAATGGTATCATAAGCTTCTTTAATATCTAATTTGAGGGTCATATTTCCTCCCCGACACTTTCTATCAAAATCTTCCATAAGTTCCTGAGCAAGTAGGATATTATCAGTGATTTCCCTCCCTTTGATGAAAGTGGATTGTTGGGGGATATAATGGAAGCAAGGTGCGGCTGAAGCCTAGCCACAATTAATTTACTAATAACCTTAGAAATAACCAATGTAAGAGAAAGCGGTCTAAAATTACTCCAGGCCGATTTGCCACTGCCCTTTGGAATCAGCACAATAGTAGATGCAGTGAAAAATTTACCTGGATTATCTCCACGAAAAGAACTTTAAATTGCCTAAACAACCTCATTCTTAACAAATTTCCATCAGAAATATAAAAGAAAGAAACAAAACCATCATGCCCTACCGCCTTATGCTTATTGATATTTTTTAAAGTTTCAATAATTTCTTCCTCTGTAGGGATCGAGCAAAGATTAATATTGGAGATGCAATCTTTCTCCTGCAGACAAAGAGATTCATTAATATGAGCCACCTGCAGGTCAGAATGAAAGAGAGTAGAGAAATAATTAACGACGCGATCTCTAATTAAGCCCAGATCAGAAATCCAGTAACCCGAATCATCCTTAATTAATTCTCAATATAGTATTATTTCTCCTTCTCTGTTTAGTAGATGCATGAAAGAAACAGGAGTTCCTATCACCTACAACAAAATGAATCTCCCCAGTCTTTTGGCAAAGTAAATTCTCCTCCTCCTTGATAGCCTGAAGCAGTTCATTGTGTTTGTCCGCCAATTCAAGAACTAAATTGGGGGAGCAAACCTAAACTTTTTCAAGCAAATTCACCTTAGCTTCAACATCTAAAACTTTCTTATGTACATCCCCAAAAGTATTCCAATTCCAATAACGAAGGTAAGTAGCTACCCACTTATGTAATTTCCACAAGACAAACCAGGCTTTGCCCCTCCCCTCAAACTTTTAAGCCTCTTTGACAGCAGAAAGGAAGGAATAATGAGAAGCCCAGACATTCAAAATCTAAAGGAGCACTTACTAGAGGAAGCAATAGGAGCAACATTAAGAACCAAAGGAGCATGATCAAACCCGACAAAATTAAGATGTGTAACTTTGGAGACCGTAGAAGAATTTAGCCACTCATGATTGCCCAAAAAACGATCTAATCTCAGAAAAAGCATGTAGCCGACCCCACTTAGCGGGATTAAGGCTTTGTTGTTGTTGTTGTTGTATTAAATATGCCAACTGTTGAAATTTATATCTAATGTAGGATCCTATTTGTAAATATAAGAATTCCATGGACTTATTTGTAAATGTTGCAAGACTCTATATAAGGCAAGCCATTAATGAAATGTGTAAGTTTTCCAAAAGCAATTACTTTTTTTATGGTATCAGAGACCGAGACCCTAGTCGTTGCTACAAAAGTTTCGGAAATCGTTGTGCGTTGTGATCACTATTCCAAAAACTACTGAGTTACAGCTTACCGTCCGAGCAGGTAGGACAAAATGGAAGACGAGAAAGATGGGAACTTCGGTGATCCCTGTGGACCGCGATCCCATACCAGTGCGGCAATTCCTGTGCACCGCGATCCTTTACCAGTGCGGCTTGGTGCTTTTGGAGTGAAGCAGGGAAGAGCGCTGCAAAGTCTAAGCACGAGGATCTCACTCGTTCGTGTGAAGTCGAGGAGTGCGGCATGCTACTTGCAGAGTGGAGTAGGAATCGCGGGATGTTTGCTAAGTAGAGATGGGATTTGCGGCGTGGCCTGAAGGATACAGTAGCAATTAGAGCTACCTGCGAAGGCAATAATGGGCTTGGGATTTAGAAACGCAGGGCAACAGGGCTTTGTTTCTAGAGTGTCACTCCATGGTTGGAAGGCGAAGGATCAAAAAGGTTGTTTCGTGTGGGCTAAGCAAGCGGATCACATGAACTTGTAGGAAGGAAGTCACATATGTAATGTGTGCTCAAGACTTATCGTTGCGATTAAAGATTTTAGGAGACAGATATAGTACAGAAGATAGAAGATTGGAACTTCTAGTAAAGAAAGATCCTGAAGTTCTGAAGGTCTTGATCAGGCTCATATAGGGAGCTAGCATCTTGATGGGAATCACTACCTCAGCACATGCTCCGACGTGAGTGAAACTAGGTCTCTCTTTTGTGGATCGGCCACTTGAGGGTGATAGATAGATCCTGAAGTTCTGGGAAAGATAGATCCTGAAGTTTTGAAGCTCAATGGACCGTTCACTTATTTGAGTTAGTGTCGCCGAATCGAGGCTGCTCTAGTAGGGAAGAGACTAGAAGAATACCTGACGGGGTTCGAGCCAAATAGTGACAGTGCTGAGGAAGATGAGTGAAGGACCACACATGATTTGATTTACATCTGGTTACCTAACTTGATGGTTCCATCGATTGCCACATCAGTGGATGACATTCGAAAAGTGAATGACATCTGGGCAAAGCTGAAGAGAACATATGTTGAAACTGAGAATCACATGAGGGTGTTCTAGATTCAGCGTGACACAGAGACAATGGTACAAGGCGAGATTGATTCAGGTATACTCAATAGAGTTGGAGCGGCTGTAGCAAGATCTTGATCACTTCTTATCTATGTCAAGCTGTGGTGATTCGGGGTGCACGAAGGGGGAGATCTTTGCACAGATGAGGACTGTGCAGTTTGTAGCTAATTTTAATCAGGCTCTTGATCAGAGTAGATCAGTCATCCTAGTCCAGGAAACGATTTTATCGCTGGATGAGGCCATCACTGCGATGTTGCAGGAGAAGAGTTGTCTGAGGCTATACTCTGAGCCGAGTGCACTTTCAGGTACACAATCAACTTTGACTTACTCGAGCTTGGGTATGAGATGCCCAGTGGAGACCCACAGGTGCTACAACTGTGGGTGAGACACCTGAGCAAGGCTTGTCCAAAGCCACCCGAGCAGAGAGAGACGAGTGGACGTGGACAGTCTAGAGGTCATAGTCGTAATCGTGGGGGCCAAAAGGGTGAAAGAAGGGTACACGGAATGAATCTGATGGTAGCGGAGAACGATGGAGAGATAGGGGTGGTCTTTGCCAATGAGGAACACGATATGGAAGCAGAGAGCGACAAGTGATGTGACTGAGGATGCATCCAACTTATCCTCATCTAAGGGAAATACTGCTACTTATGCTCAGTCAACCAAAGTTACACGCGATACAATGCTCTTGCTTATATATCCACCACAACTGTTCTACACTTCGATGAATGGCTACAGTTCTTGTGTTCAAATTTGTCTTATGAGCCAAGCTCATCACGTGAACCTCCTATTTTTTATGTAATTAGAACGTTTGAGATGATCCCTGGAATTTATGATGGCATTGACATTCCATTGTATTTATCCTCTACCAAATTGCTCGAGAACACAAAAAAAAGTGAGGATCATGTCGATTGAAGTTGAACGAAGGGGGTTCATTACCTTTAGGTTTTTCTATGAAAGCCAACAAGGTCAAATATTTGTGATGGGTTAAGGGTTAGCAGTTTGTAGGGCTTTATGATTGTCGAACCTCCATGTTTATTTATGTCGAACTTTTATGTGTTGTTTTATTTACATCTCTGTGGTGCTTATAAATTCCTCTAAACTATTCTATTATTTTAGCATTTTGATGAACTATTTATGCAATATGAATACAGAGGGTTTCTAGTTGATGTTGTTCTTTTAAGTGGTGTTTGATGAATTTTTAATTGCGTCGCCACAGTTATGCCTAACCATAAGAAAGAGCTTTGCAAAGAAGTCATGGTTGTTGTCGTATGCTTAATTAATGAGTACTACAAAATATACATTTGTAAGACTCCTTCAATGACAGGAACATACGTTAGAGATAAATTGATTGGGGAGCTGCATTTAGGAAATACAAGCAGATTTTATAGCATATTTCCTATGTGGCAAGAAACTTTTATTAATCTTTTGCAAGATTTGCAGACTTATCATGGTCTCCAAGACTCTTTAAGAATAATGATAAGAGAAGTGTCAGGGATAACACCTTATATATTATCACACAATTAAGTCAATAAAAGCAGCATGCGAGTGCTTTCAGTATTCTTTTGAAATATTTAGTATATATTTTAACACCGGTTTAGATGCTCTTGCTAGCTTGTGGCATATGCTAATGTGAAGCTTCTAGATACTATTTTCAGAGTACACCTCCCAAGATATCACACGATTATCATTATATGTCATATTTCAAGGTAAACTCATACACCTTAATTTACATAATTTTTTTAGTTGCATGAATGTGCTTAACAGAATAACTTATGGTATAGAACTGCATTAGGACAATTTATGGAACACATGCAGATACTGGTATTCCTGAAAATGAGAAGATGGCTTACATCGACAAATGTGGTTCACCGACGCAAAATGTTATGATGATTTGTGAAATTAACATGTGTTTCATATTTATCATGCCAGATGAGAAAAAAGTGCACATGATAGTCGCATAATCAAATATATAACACGCTCCCGACAATATAATTTTCCTATGCCACCTCAAGGAACTCTTTAATTGCACTTGAAATAGGCATGTCTTTATAAGTACATATTAATTATAAATATTGTGTGATTCAACGGGAAGTACTATCTTGTGGATGTCGATAACCGCACACAATTGGGCATCTTGAAACCATTTCTAGTAAAAAAAATAACACATCCCAGATTTTGAAAGTAGTCGAGCGGTTTATGGTAGAAAAGAAATATTTATCAAGCCGCACTACTCATTACTTGGGTTGTAACCGAACCGAGCTTGAGCGAGCTTAGGCTTGGCTTGTGTTCAACTCGTTCTTAATTGCTCGCGTTTGATATTGGCTCGTGAAAAGTGTGTTTGTGTTCAGCTCGATTTAAATATTCTTGTTCATGTCTGGAGGGAAGCTTTAGAAAAAAAATTCTCCAAAAGACTTCATCATTTGACATGAAGAGTAATATTATAACAACATTACTTGTTAGTATCTGGGTTAAGTGGTGTATTATTGCTGATGTAGTATCATAATGACTTCTGAAATTTATTCTATTGTTTTGTTTGAATTACTTTTGAAACTATGGACTTACAACTAACACATGCACATAAGGGCATTACATTTTTTTTTTCTAAGAAATAATTGCAGCACATTATATCTATCAAAACAGACATACTACTTCACCAACAAAAGCTTTCTAACAGCAGTTTATTCTAAAAATAACTTCACAGCTGCTTATTGAAGTAGCTGCAACCGCCCCAAATGTGCCCTTAATTACTTCATTAAAATATAGTTTAAAAACATGTGATGCATCATCATTTCATAAAAAAAATATCTACATGATAAAAATCAAACCATATTTAGTTTTAATTTTGTTGTTAACCCAACATAAATCTATACTAACATCATCCCACGATTAATATGAAATTGTTAAAAGCGTACATGAGCCTTTGTTATTTTTTTCATCTTTAGAAAACTAACAATTCTTACATTGAGAAATAATGTTAGTTACATCCCTTTTTAGAATTAGCAATGCCAAATTTACCTAGAAAGTCCTACAAAATATAGTTCTAAAATTAGAAAAACTTTTAGCATTGATTTAAAAGAAAAAATAAGGGTACTCTTAAATAAATAATCATTTTTAATCATATAATCATCAATAATTAAAGACATTATTTTTAAGCTATTATTAAACCTCCCTAAATTTCTTATAAATAGCATACTACTCTTTTCTAAAAACAAGACTAGCCACTTTAAACTTGCATTATCTGNAAATTAAAGACATTATTTTTAATCTATTATTAAACCTCACTAAATTTCTTATAAATAGCATACTACTCTTTTCTAAAAACAAGACTAGCCACTTTAAACTTGCATTATCTGAGAATAGTAAAACCCTTACTTGAAGCATCAACAAGTTTATTCTTAATTACAACACAATGTTTAAAGAAGAAAGTATTCTTGTAGATATTTCTTAATAAAATATTGGAAGATATAGTTCATTAACCTNTTTGTAGATATTTCTTAATAAAGTATTGGAAGATATAGTTCATTAACCTAATGAAAGTACTAAGCATATTGGTTAACTCAAAAGACATCACTAACAATTCATGTAGTCCATATTTTATCTCAAAATTAGATTTTCATTCATCATCTTGCATCATTATAACTTGAGAATAGCAATTTCGTAAATCAATTTTAAGAAATATCACAATATTGTTCATCATATCTAACATAACATCTGAATATGTCATAGGAGACTTCTATTAAATCGGTGCTTTGTTGATATCCCTACCATCCATAAACATACATCAAATCCTATCTTTCTCATGCACAACTCATCATCTTCCATCATTATAACTTGACAATAGCCATTTCTCAAATCAAGCTTAAAAAAATTGACAACGCCATTCATCATATCTAATAAATCAACGCAATAGGTTATAGAAAACTTTTCTTCATGGTGCTTTGTTGATATCTTTACTATCCATATACATACATCAAACTCATCTTTCTCAGATATAAACAAAGCAAATACAATACAAAAGACACGAACTTTCTGTTGAATTCATTTTATATTGAAGCAAATTACGCAAAGATGATCCAAAAAAATTTAAAAAAAATGTTGTACCTCCCTAAATAGCGATACTTTATTAATCAAAGGATAAATATCTTGTTTAAAATCTTCAAATAAAGCCAAAACCTGAAGTAATATGTTCAACTACATAATTAATAAGGCATGTCTCAGACCCTCCTATCTACTCATTCTCAAATGGAACGTTTACTCAAAAGATGAAAAGACTAAACCCTAAACTTTATCAAGGGCACTAGATTTTTTCTGCAAATTCCAACTTACTTGTAGGTTCTGTCAGTCTCAATACTACACTTCTCCCATTAACAGTAAAAGTATATGTTTTAGGCCTCCAATGAATGAATAATATCTAAATTACAACACCAAGTTTATCCCAAAAATCATGACCAATACCCATAGCAACACGTCACACTACGTTCTATTAAAATAAGTAGCTAATTGAATAGGCGCTAAATATTTGATAGAAATAGCAATAGCAATTTTATCAACCCATGCTATTGTGGATGTTGTTTAAGTTCCAAACTCACGCAGTTCAAAGCAGTACATGCATATAACACTTATCAATTATCAGCTTGCAAGGTTTCTCAAATTTAAATAAGTTCAAAATTTACAGTTCTCTTACAATCAAAGTCAGCCCTAGGAGTATTTGTGATGCAAATAAGTTATTCAAATACAAATGAACTAAACTATCCTCATGATCGCTTCACCAAACTGATGAACAACATAAAATCATTCATCTCATTATTTGATCCACCGTCATTATATGGATGATCCTAATGGGATATACACTAACATAATGACCACTTTCATGCCACTTCAAACATAACTTTTAAAAAATCCTTAATAGAAATGAAGATGTTCATTTTCTCTTAATATTATTGTTAACTGCACTGTAGCTATTCTTAAATGTAACTGGTACAATAGAATAAAATTGATTGCTATTATAAAATTGTAACAGCTTTCACACTTCGAAGGGAAATTAATCCCACACTAAGGGAAAGAACAATATAGTCAATTTGAAATAATAATTCAATAAATTTAGCTAAGACAAGCCTAGTTTTCCACATGCCAATGAATTTAGCCAAGCTTTAAATAAGCAAATAAAAAAAAGTTCTCGTGCATTTCTTGACCCACTATCATTAATGGAAAAAGCTTCATTTTTATTTTTAAAATTGTTTGAATGTAATAAGGATAAAGATAGTTTAATCCTAAATTAAAAGTTGTCCTTATTTATATATAGAATCTTGATATTTATGAAAATTTCCTTGAGCTGAGATTTTAGCTTTTTATTTTATTACCTCAATTATTAGACAATTCAAGGTTACTAACATTTCATTACAAGTAATTTTCCTTTTTTTTTGTGTTCTCACATTTGCTATGTGCCATTTAATGCTTGCAACAAAAGAATTAAAATTTATTGTTTATTTATATATGAAATCTTTGTATTTATGAAAAACTATTGAAACCTATATTTAGCTTTTTATTTTATTTCTCAAAGATTTAACCACTCATTGTCGTTAACATTCTCTATGTTTTTTTTTTTTTTCTTTTCCTAGTACTTTTCACGTTTTTATTATGTGTCTCTTAACTCTTAGAACTAAAGAAGTTATGAATGCATGTGACTCAAGTAGAATATAGATACCTAACACCCTAGGTTACAATAACAGAAAAAAGATTGATACGCAGTATGTTAACAAAGAAGTAATGGCCCAATCGTCCCGAGATGAACTTTTGTGTAGGGCAACCATATCTCAATCAAATTCCTCGAAACAGTGAGGCAGACTAGAAGGAACAATCAATCTGCAGTAATACTACATTTAAGATCTATCAAATAAAAATATTTTATGTTCTCATAAGCAGGCATTATATTTTATGGGCACTACAAATAACACCATTATGAAGCTTTCAAGGCTCAAAAGATTGACTTGCCACAAGTTGTGGCCTTACCAAACCAGGAGATTCACTTAATTTGGTGTTCACTTCAACAATATCGCCAGATACAGGGGCATAGACATCACTAGTTGCCTTGACACTCTCAACAGCACCAAAATTCTTTCCCTTTGTCACAGTAGCACCAACTTCTGGCAGCTCAACGTAAACAACGTCACCTAAGTGGTCCTGAAAATGAAGGTAACAGAAAAAAATTTAAAAACTATTTAAAGAAGATAGATTCCAAAAGAAGCAAAATTAATTGTAACAACTTGGAAAGGAGTTGTTTCTCAATGTTGACGTAAATTACCTGTGCATGATCTGTTATCCCTATTTTAGCATAAGTACCATCAACATCAGCCCACTCATGGGAATCGGCATACTTGAAGTGCTCTATAACTGCTCAACAAGTTATAAAAATTAAAATAGTGTAATTTCAAGTTCATGAAAATCAAAATCTTATAGAATGTTGCTATAAAGTCATGCACAACCTCGACTTATTCTCAATAAGAAACTAATAGATACAGTTGAATCATTATCATTCCTTAAATCAACACAGGTAATGAATCAAAGACCTAACATGGGAAGATTATGACTTAACCACATAATAAGTTTTCTCGTAATCTAACCATGATTGGCAAAATATCTCTATTGATTCAAATCAAAAATCAATTTGTAGGATAGGGATTTGCATGTCTCTGAAGACAACAAATGTCTATATGTAATTATCTAGCATAATTTAAAGATAAATAAATCAAAGTTTAGCTAAGAATATTATTCTAATCAGTTTTGCCTCCAGAAATCCAAATTCAATTTAAATATAGCCATGAATTCACATGATAAAAAAATTGCATTTTAAGTTGGACATTGGCAGTCCTTTCACGCAAATTCAATCAGGCAATGACTTCCTTAAGATAACAAATTGCATCCGACAATTCTTCTTTCCGTTTATGGAAAGAAGGAAATTTTGATTAAATCTTCTCATTCTCTTCTCGCTATAAGTTTTTGCCAACATTACAATTTTTTCTGCTAAAAACAAAATAAAATAGATCTCACGATCATGATTATTGATTTGGTGACATGAGTTCAACGAAATCGATAAGATCTTTCTCAAAGCAATGAAGCTTAAAAACTTTTTACCTTCTTGTCACAATAAACTCATTAAATGAAATGATTAACATTAATCTTGTATATCTGAAAGAAAGGTGGAACTTCGTAAGAGAAAAGTTGGCTGTATGCCATTGCTACGAAAAAGGTATAAACAAATAATAGTACAATCTTTCGGTCAGAAAGTGAAACAGATCTACGAAAACCAAACGACCGCAAAAAATTGGTATCGAGCAAAAACCAATAAAAATAAGAAAATAATGGAATCAAATGAAGGCAAGAATNGGAAAGAAAGGTGGAACTTCGTAAGAGAAAAGTTGGCGGTATGCCACTGCTACGAAAAAGGTATAACAAGTAATAGTACAATCATTCGGTCAGAAAGTGAAACAGATCTACGAAAACCAAACGACCGCAAAAAATTAGTATCGAGCAAAAACCAATAAAAATAAGAAAATAATGAAATCAAATGAAGGCAAGAATGCCAAGGATCTACCAGAGGCGAAGCCCCTCCGGAAGAGGGAGATCCTCAGATGGCAGGCGGCTCTAGACGCCCAAAGCATCCTGGACGCCATGACTTAAAAGTTCACAGGNCAAGGATCTACCAGAGGCGAAGCCCCTCCGGAAGATGGAGATCCTCAGATGGCAGGCGGCTCTAGACGCCCAAAGCATCCTGGACGCCATGACTTAAAAGTTCACAGGCAGCTGCGAATGCCAACCACCGCAGACAAAGCGGCGTCGTTCTCAACTTGTTCCGCTCAGATCCGGAAGATGTGTCCTGTCTATATTGTGCCGGGGTTGGTAATTGCGAACAGACGGTTGGAGATGGCCTCGGACTTCTTAGTAAGACCTGGTTAACCCTACCTTTAACATACCTATAAGTTCAAATAAATTTCAATATTTGTTTTCATATATTTATAGATTACAGGAAAGTTACAGAAAAATTAAAAGTGGTATAACGTGAATATAACCCCCAATATCCTTTGAATAACCTTGACGTAAATTTTTCTCTGGCCACTGACACCTATTTGTTTCCATGAGGGCTGAGTTGTTCTTGAACAACTTTGAGTTCATTGACTAGCTCGTGTTTAATTTGTTTGTTTTGCAAATGAGTTGAATATGAATAATTTTTTTTAAGCTCGATATATAACGAACTGA
Source organism: Phalaenopsis hybrid cultivar (assembly GCA_002079205.1). Taxonomy (NCBI): domain Eukaryota; kingdom Viridiplantae; phylum Streptophyta; class Magnoliopsida; order Asparagales; family Orchidaceae; genus Phalaenopsis; species Phalaenopsis hybrid cultivar. The sequence goes on from JXCR01069507.1 coordinate 104,378, forward strand.
ATGCGAATAAAAATTTTTCGTTCATGTTGGACCTATTTTGGCTCCAAATAATATTAGATGTATGTATGTATATATATATANTGGTTAACCCGACCTGTAAGCTCCAATAAATTTCTATATCCGTTCTCATATATTCATAGATTACAGATAAGTTACAGAAAAATTATAAGTGACATAAAATAAATATAATCCCCAATACCCTTTGAATAACCTTGACGTAAATTTTTCTCTGGCCAATGACGCCTATTTGTTTCCATGAGGGTTGAGTTGTTCTTGAACAGCTTTGGGTTCATTGACTAGCTCGTGTTTAATTCGTTTGTTTTGCAAATAAGTTGAATATGAATAATTTTTTTACGCTTGATATATAGCGAACTGAATGCGGATAAAAATTTTTTCTTCATGTTGGACCTATTTTGGCTCCAAATAATATTAGATGTATATATATATATATATATCTAATGAGTATTATTTTCGAACGATGAAATTTGACTCGCCCGAAAATATGTACTGATACACCACCAACAAATTTTCATCATCCATCGTGAATCTCGAGACATGACACGAATCTCGAGATAACCTTTTGAGCATGAAATATTCAAACTTCAATTAAAAGTCATCTAGAGCTCTGATTTTAGCAAACTTATAGTCAAACTGACCGAATTTATGAGACAGACCTAATAATATCAAAGTTAGTCCAATCCGAGTCAAATCAAGCCAAGATCAAGTGATTAAATCATTCTTGGAAGATTTTCGGACACATTTGAAAGATCAAACAAATGTCGAACTTAACGAGTTTATAGTCGAATCAAACGTCTCGATAAGACAAATCTAACGATCCCAAGATTGTTCAATTTCGACATCGTTAGAGCCTCAAATGTCCATCAAACACCATCTGAGGGAAGCTCTCCGGATCGTTCGATAAAAATGGTTCATATTCATGCATTAATTGCAACCAAAATATTATAAATAGAGCTCCACCCCTCACATGGGAGGGGGAGGCTGGAGAGAGAACTTGAGGGTTTGAGAAAGAGCTTAAGCCTAAGATCATCTCTGCCATCGCAAACCGCCGACGACCACCATCAATCACCGCCGACTAGCAATAACTGTCAGCGACCCTCGCTGACCTCCATCGATTACCACCGGCCGCCTTCGACTGATCCCAACTTACTACTTATATGCAACAATACAACAATGTCTCTGATTATATTTTCACTTATATTTCTTTACTTTGCAACAGAGTCAAAACTTGATTCTGAAGCAAATAGGAATTTAACTCTTTAATTTATATATTGAGATACTACGCAAGTATACATATCGTTATCAAGTAATATATGGCTTTTTGATTAAGACCTGAATATCGAACTCATAGGGAAATATGCAATATGCTCTATTGAACAGAAAAATTTCTATTTTAAAAAGACATTTACTTAAAATAGAGATGTATTCACAGTAATTAAAATTCAATTCTTTTTTGTACTTTTGATATTTTGACAAAACAGTAACAATTTAAAAAGATAACTTGAGTTTATGTAAAAGAAAAGCACTGAATTTGAAAATATCTTTCTCCTTATCATGAATCAATAATAAGTATAGGAATTTTGTTGTGGTAGTATGCAAATTGTGTTGTGCTAAATATGAGCAATTATATTCTTTACCCTTACTAGAGATGCTATAAAGAATATTGGCTAATTTAAAGTTTGAATAGTTTTGAAGACTGGCTAGGCATAGAAGATACCAGTTCTCACTCTAGAGTTCCCTCGATTCCCTCCACCCGGGGGCTAACATCTCGTATCAGAACCTTAAACAGTAAACCAAGTTGGGAGCTTTAACCTGTCACTTTAAAGTCCCCTAACTCTACACCCTTCAAAGATTATTTCCTTATTTATTTGCACTAAATCATATGCATTACATTCTCATTCATGCAACCTCATGTGATTCTTTCCAATTGTTGATTAAGACAATACCAACTCGGTTCTTACATATTCTGACAACAAATTTTAACATATGGATATGCCAAATCATGAAGTAATGAAGTTCATGGATTTAAATCATCACAACTTCTTCCGACATTAAAGATCAATACTCTCCACAACTTCCATCCAACACTTTAATTACTTATCATTTTAAGCGAAAGATAATGAAAACTACTCAGAATCCATGGATAAAATAAAACCACACTTTAGTTTAAAAGTAGAAATCATTATCAAACCAACAAGAAGTCTCGATTAAACTGTAAGTAGTTCAAAACAAAAGATAAAAACTTATCTTTTTACTTGTACATGAAAGAAAAACACACAAATACCTTCCATTAAAGTGCAATATTTAAAAAATAGGCATAAAAATGTGTTTAAAAACACTATATATTTTAGGTGTATTAAAATCCCCCAAACTTAAAATATTACTTGTCCTCAAATGACCCTTCAATCTTTAAAAACTAAATATGTTTGATATGTATATGAGTTTCTTTAGGAGTTACTAAAATTTAGATTTAGAAATATAGTAGTCCAATTTAGAAAAAAAAATATCCAGTAATGAAGATCAAATTAAAGTTTAGAAGTTTTTAATGTTAAGAAAGATGAAAATATGAGTTCCTATCTAATTTAGAAATATTGTAGATTCTCTAAGTTTAGAATTTAGTCTTTTTATTATCTTCACTTAAAAATTTTTATTAAGAATAATTTTACTTACTATATTATATTTTTAAGCTTAAGATTTTTTCAAGTCTTATACTTCAAAAGAATCAAATTATCATCCAAAGCTCCTATTTCAGCAAACTTATAGTCAAACTGACCAACTTTATGAGAGACCTAATGATATCAAAGTTAATCCAATCTGAGTCAAATCTAGCCCAGATCAAGTGACTAAATCATTCTAAGAAAATTTTTGTAGACATTTGAAAGATCAAACGAATGTCGAATTCAGTGAGTTCATGGTTAAATCAAGCGTCTCGACAAGAAAAATCCAACGAGCCCAAGATTGCTCAATTCTGACATCGTTAAGGCACTCAAATATCCATCAAACGCCATCTGATCGAGGGAAGCTCTCCGGACCGTCTGATCAAAATGGTTTATATTACTGTAATAATTGCACCTAGAATATTAATAAATAGAGCCCTACCCCTCACATGGGAAGGGGAGGTTGGAGAGAGAATTTGAGGCTTTGAGAAAGAGCTTAAGTTCAACATTATCTTTGCAATCACAGACTGCTGTCGACCACCGCCAATCATTGCCAACCAGCACCAACGGTCAACGAGCACCGTTGACCTTTGTTGTCGTCGGTCATCGTCAACCACCTTTGATCGCTGCTGACCTTCGTTGATCACCACCAATCGTCATCAACTATCGTTGGCCACCGTTAACTAGACGTCGTCAGTCGACGTTGTACCTTGAAAAATTGAGTAACTCTTTCCCATCTGTGGGACAAAGGGCCTCTGTAATCATCAACTTATTGTTGATTTTTATAATTGGATCAGGTCCTGTGATTTTTTTTCTTTACGGGTTTTTCACGTAATAACTTCTGGCGTCATCACATGTTGATTGTTTTTCATCTGAGTGTGTGTTGAATCTTCGTGCAACACTAAGATGATAATCCATTACTCTACCGTCGCGAATTTTTCTAACATGCATCAAGTATTATTTTTAATTAATTTAATTGTTTACAAGGCCACAAAGATTATAATCAATTAAAATTACTAAGTAAAATTAGAATAAAAATATATCAAATTTTATTTAAAAAAATATTATAATATAAATAATAAGATATAAATCTGATCCTACTGTTATGATCCTATGACTGTGTGATTATGGTTGTTAAAATGACTAATTGTTCATGAACAACACATGTTCAACTCGACAAGTAAATGAGCCAAACATAAATAAACTTTTTTGAGCTCGATATATAAATGAGTAAAACATGAACAATGATATTTTTTTAACAAGCCAAACCCATGCCTCTAACGGCTTCATGGCTAGGATTTTCAAAACTACTCTTTGTTTGTAAACAGCTCGTGTTCGGCTCGCTGAGTAAATAAGTCGAACACAAATAGTGGTATTTTTTGACGAACTGAACGCGAGCTGAGACTGGACTCACTTGTGTCGGGTCGTTTACACCTCTAGTATTCACACCAAGCTCACCCAATCATTTGGAGCGCCATGTAGGATATTGTTGAAAAGCATGATGCATTGGGGTTGAATTGGCTCGATGAGTTCAATAAAATTACTATACTTGGTCGTTCAACTAAACTTGACCTACATTTTAGCTAATAAAAAAATTATATTTGTAGTCAGCTGAACTCGACAAGAAATGAGCTCGAAATTTTTTAAAAAAATGACATATTCAAATACACATGTTCTTGCCTTTTTTTTACGCTCTAGAACACTCTCTCAATTTTTGAAGTGGCTTGGGTTTTTTGAAAAAAAAAATGAAAAGCACAACATTTAGCAGAACAATCATTAAGATAATCTGACATATCTTTAGTAAAAGGATTTTCAAACGAGCTTTCAGTTTTCTAATAAACTCATGGAATTATTTATTTCGCACGATTTAGGGTTTTCCGACTAAGTGAATCAAGCAAACCATAAAGAGGAAATGAAGATAAAAAATAAAATAACAAAAAGCAAGACGACTCAAGGCAAGTAGGAAAAGAAAGGGTTAACAGATGATTGTAATTACATATCACTGCTTAATTTTTTACTATTTTATTCAATTCTAATAGCCAAAAGAAAATGGATATACATATGAGTGCATTACATTATTATTCATGTTTAAACTATATGTAATCATGTTTTATTATTAGGATTATACGTCAAAATTGTGTTACCATGAATTATGAAGAAATTACACAAACAACGAAAGAAGTTGTGGCTCACATAGCCTACCATGGACGCTCCCGGACTGCACTCTCGACAGTGTAGTTCATCTTATCGTAGAGGCAGGGCGCCTCTAACGAATAAAGAAGAATCACTGAATTACTTAGGATTTCTTGAAAAAACCAGCCACCTCCCAATTTGTATTAGATCAAAAAGGGGAAATGATCCCTTCTTCTCCAAGTCAGCACATTCATACTTCCGACAAATAACCACCAGGCCATGCGACCGTCCGACCTTATAACCACTCGGTCCAAAGGTCACTAGCAAACCACATCTATGAGCCCCACATGACAATTTTATGTACATGCTAAGATGACCCCTTAGTACATGTTTACCTTATGGGCACAATATGTAATTGTGTATTGACTCATCCCTATAAATAGGGATCCATTTTCATGAGTAAAGGTCAAGCAATTTTAATGTTCAATATTGTGATATTGCTCTCTCTCTCTCTCTCTCTCTCTCTCTCTCTTTCTCATCTCCCTCTTCCTCTCTCTCTCTCACGTTTTGAAGTGTTATATACCTTAGGCAAGTCTTCCAGACAGATTCAGAATCAACATCCTAAAAGGTGTGGTGAGTGTGGAGCCAAGTCGTCAATAAGATAAGGAGCACATTGATCCTAGAGAGAAGAGAGCAACCAAATAATGATAGATAATGTGAATCCCCAATGAGACAACTTCTAAGAATGCATGCAAAGAGGAATATAGAAGAGGTGGACTCAGATCATGGATCAAGTGTCGAGCCAGATCGATGAAATTCTAAGGGTTGTCCCAGCACTGACAAAGAATCAGTCCCTCTAAAAATAAAACCAGCCATAAGTGGTGGCATCGATGCACAATGGTGTGGGGCAAACCATGGTCATGAAAAGCTCAAAGACTCGTAGTAGCAGAATAGTGTAGGATCTACAAAAGTGGAAAGGCAACGAATAGGGCGCACTAAAGCACCACATCAGTTGGAGAACACTTTCTCCCTCTAGATAACCAGAGTGGAGCCCCCAGAGAAATTCAAATTACTAGCCTTAGAGGCTTACAACCATATCACCGCATTTGATTTAGCAGTGTTCCTGCTCAAAATTTTAGAAGCGTTTAAGTGACGTATGTTTTTCTCGGTTCTTTTTAGATCTCGGAGTCGCCAGCTTGCCTTTTTGTATGTTGTCGTATAATTTCATTATTCGAGTAAGTCTCCCTCTGGAACCAAATGAATGACTCAAAGAGGAGATGAATCAAATAGTGAACTAACGTACGACAATAAATAGGCAAACAAATCAAAAAAAGAAAAGAGACGGAAGGCTTATATAGGGATAATCCTCCTGTGATGGGTCAAGAGTATACGTTCAAAAAGAATCGGATTGGAAAAACTACATCCACAAGCATAATCTCTATACAAGCTACTCGTAACCAGAGAACCAAAAAGAACATTTTTTTGTTATGGGGTCAAAAGTCTCCCAGAGGAACGTATTCCTACTGGTTAATTACATCTTGGGGGATATCCAAGAAGACTCTCAGTGGAAGGAGTTTTGCTTTATCATTATGAACCTGGGGTATAGGTTATCAAAAGGTGATTATTTCGTATGGAACGGTCTTAATGCTTTGAAGCTCATGCTGCACCATCGGGCGGAGAGTGAATCTCCCACGTCCGAATGGGTAACGGCTTCTCAACTCACGAAACCAACGAAATAACCATAAATCACTTCAACAGGGGTATCCCAATACGTCATAGCACATCTGAACAGTAAGGGCAGAGGACAAATCGTTGTATCCCGAACAGATAACAGCTTATCAGCATCAAGCCGTCAAAGCGACACCAATGAAGTCAAAGGAGCAGAAGTGGCTCAACAGGGGTAGCCAAAAGGTAGGGAAGAGTAATCCTAGGAGGTAGAGGTAGCCAAGTTGGGGTATCACAGACCCGTCATCTTAAGCCACTAGGACCCTAAGCCTACCTTGTCATGAAGGTAGTCGACCCAACACAACCTGAGATCCCCAGTCAGTAATCCGTGAATTGCATCATTCGCGAGAACCTCAGTATCCCTAAGATCAAAGGAAGAAAACTCTATCCTATGACTATAAACTGGAGCTCCAAGAGGCGGGACTTATACCTGCCGAAGTGGCAAGGATGCCTCAGGAAAGAAGAGAAAGTGGAGGTTCTGCTACAAAGCTGGAAACACTCCAAACAAAAGGAATTACACCCCATCTGGGTCGGGGAGCCTTCTAACACCCTAGACGCACTAGACAACCACATATATGAAGGCATGTTGGGCCAGTAAGGTTGGAAAGGTACGGGGATTCCTTATCGGGACATGCAAATATGAATGCAGTTATCTAGAACGGTCCAAAGTATTGTGGAGGCTCTATTAATATATGCAAGAAAGTAAAAATTACAACTTTTAAAACCTAAATATTTTAATCTTAAATTTTAATTATCTTGAATATCTATTTAGGATTTTGCAGAAAATTAGGAATTTAAGTCATAAAGAGCCTATTTTGTATTGTTAAATCCCAAATAAAATACAGAAAGAAAACAAGAAAAACACATGCAAGTGCAAACCTGCAACATGATGCAAAAAAAATAAGTCAAATAAAAATAATAATCAGGCTGGTGCCGCTGGGTCTGCAACATATTCCAAAAAAGAAAAAAAAGTGGTCGGACTTCGCATATACATGCCCGGTCTTAATTCTATACAACAATATAAAATGTAGAATTAAGATACGGGGCACGAGGATCTGCTCCTGGTCCCCTCCACGTGGTTCTCACGCTAACATCTCAGAACCCATGCTCGTATCTTATTTTTGCTACAAGACTCTCCTAAACTCTAAAAGTACATAAAGAAAAGAAAAAGACTCAATCCTACATGAAAACAAGTGTCAGCGGGAAAACTCACATGCACATAACGTATCATGAGTCATGCCTTAAAGTGGGGGAAGCTAATATCACCTGCATGTAAAAGGTTTAGAAATCATTATTTGCTCTCCCAGAGCGGTATCTGTGTGTGTGCGCATATAAATAGGCATGACTCCCCGCTGAAGAACGCCTTAACATACTACCATACATATGCAGCATGCAGTCACACCAGAAGCACAATGTAAAAGAAAGATGTCTGGCTAGGGCAACAAATCCAACAGAGAACAATAGCAAGACATCAAAAAGACTACCTAGCACCCTAAATCCTAGCTTAGCACACCATCTAACAAAAAGTGCATCAACCTAGTATCTAAGTGAGGGGTAAGTCTGGGTATTGTATGACTTTGATGGGGTCACTTTACTTGCCCCATCCTAAGGATCCAAAGAATTTAAAGAGTGTCACGAAAGGGGATGACACCAGTTCTTAGCACAGTCATACTCATGTCAATCCCGATAAGCCGATGACTTAACTTGCATTGCTTATCGGGATTGACCCAACAAAATGCACGTTAAGGCATCGCAACGAACACGAGATTCACTCTCCTAATGGATCTGGCTCGCTAACCATGTAAACATGCAAATGCAGATGATTAATCAAAACACAAGTGATGATTATATCATGGGGCAAGGATTCAAACAAATGTGGGTATACCGTAGTGGTAGTGGTCTTAAGAAGATGGGCATGTCATGGTGGCACCAGCCCCAGGAGGTATGTCGATAAGGCAGTGACCTGTAAATAGTAGGCATACCGTGATGGCAGAGGCCCCAGGAAGACGGGGATGCTGGGGTGATAGCGGCCCCACGAGGTATGCCTATCAGGCAATAAAAATAAAGGTTGGCATACTGATACACCTAAAATATATAATGCTTTAAGATACATTTTTATACCTATTTTTTAGATATTGTGCTTTAATGGAAGGTATTTTTGTGTTTTTTCTATAGATACATATAAAAAGGGTGAAAAATGCTTAAAGGAGTGAAAAAAGATCAAATTTGGAGCAAAAAGGTGAAAAATGTGCAAAAGAGTTTTGGCGCCTAAGAGCTAGATCCGGCGCTTAAGCGCCGGTTAAACAGAGAAAGCTGTGCCTAAGCGCCAGAGGCCCCGCGCTTAAGCATCAGTGGTAGTTATTGGGCGAGTAAAGTCGGTTTCTATGAATTTTGAAGAGGTTTTTGAGGCATCCATTGGCTTAATAGGTGGTTATAACCACCATGGAGGAAAATTATCACGAAAGGATGCATCTCTTGGGAAAATACATCAAATATAGACATATTTTGAAGAGAAACCAAGGCACCTTTTGAAAAATTATAAATAAAGAAGATTGAGACTTTGAAAGAAGTCCTGAAAGTATTGGAAAGTTTTGAAAGTTCTCATTTGGGGAGTTAGTTTAGAGAGATTTTCAGGCACCACTTTTACTTTCATTTTATCCTTTTTGTTATTTTATTTTATTTTGAGCGATTGTAAAGAGAAGAGATTCAAAGAAAATTCAAGAGTTTGGTGGAGGACTTGAGATAAGTTTTTATCTTTTTGTTTTGAGACTACTTTTTATTTTAATTGAGACTTGTTGTTGGTTTGACAATTATTTCTACTTTTAAACTAAAGTGTGGTTTAATGTATTGTTGGTTTGACAATGATTTCTACTTTTAAACTAAAGTATGGTTTTGTTTTCTCCATACAATATTGTTGGTTTGACAATAATTTCTTCTTTTAAACTAAAGTGTGGTTTTATTTTCTCCATAAATTTTGTTGGTTTGATAATGATTTCTTCTTTTAAACTAAAGTGTGGTTTTGTTTTCTCTAAGGATTCTGAGTAGCTTTCTTTATCTTTCTTCTTAAAATGATAAGTAATTAAGTTTTGGATGGAAGTTATGGAAAGTATTGATCTTCAATGATGGAAGAAGTTGTGATGATTTAAATCCATGCACTTCATTTACTTCTTGATTTGACCAATGCAGATGTTAAAATTTGTTGTGAGAACATGTAATTACCAGGCTGGTATTATCTCAGTCAACAATTGGAAAGAATCACATGAGGTTGCATGAATGAGAATGCAGTTCATATGATTGAGTGCAAATAAATAAAGAAAGATTCATTGAATGGTATAGAGTTAGAGGATTTTAAAGTGATAGTTTAAAGCCCCCAACTTGGTTTATTGTTTTAGGTTCTGATACGAGAATGTTAGCCCCCAGGTGAAAATCGAGAGAACCCTAGAGTGAGAGCTAGTATCTTCCCTGCCTAGCCGGTCTTCAGAACTATTCAAACATTAAATTAGCCAATGTTCTTTATAGCATCTCGAGTAAGGGTAAAGAATATTATTGCTCCTATTTGACACAACACAATTTGCATACTTCCATAACAGAATTCCTATACTTATTATTGATTCAAAACAAGAAGAAACATATTTTCATATTTAATGATTTTATTCTACAAAAACTCTAGTTATCTTTTTAAATTGATATTGTTCTATCAAAATTTCGAAAATACCAAAAATATTTAAGTTTTCATTACTGCAATAATCATCTTTAGTTTAGATAATTATCTTTTTATTAAAAATAGAAAGTTTGTTGTTCAATGGTGCATATTGCGTATTCTCTCTGTGGGTTCGATGTTCAAGTCTTAATAAAAAAGTCCTATATTACTTGAAAATGATACGTATACTTGCATAGTATCCCAATATATATAAATTAAAAGTTAAATTCTTATTTTTCTTCAGGATCAAGCTTTTTGTTTTGTTGCAAAGTAAGGAAATATAAGTGAAATATAATCTAAATTATTGTTTTACTGTGCATATTAACAGTATCTAGGGATCAAGTTTTTGGCGTCGTTGCTGGGGAGAAATTGATTTTAAAAAGCAAATTTCTATTTTTAAAAAGTCTTATTTAAATTTTAAGTTATCTTATCTTATTTTATTTTGTTTTGTTTATTTTATTATATGTTAGTGTATGCATAGTTTAGGTTCTGAAGGACTAGTGGCCTACGATTCTGAATTAGAAAGAACTGTCAGAAAAATCAGAAAAACAAAAAAAAATTAGAATTTTGAAAAATCCAAAAAAATTACAGAAATGATAGACTAGAATAATTAAAATGTTGAAATTAATCAAGAGTTTAGACCTTTAAGAGATTATGCTAACCCTATTGTAGATGAACTTCATTGTAGTATTAAAAAACCTACTGTAGTGGCTAATTCGTTTGAGATTAAACCTGCTATTATCTAAATGGTATCAAATAATCAGTTTGAGGGATCACCAATTGAAGATCCAAATTTACATCTTGCCAATTTTCTAGAATTGTGCGCTACATTTAAATACAATGGTGTATCAGATGATGCCATAAGACTTAGGTTATTTTTTTCTCACTTGGGGATAAAGCTAAAGGTGGTTGAATTTGTTAGCACCTGGATATATCTGTACTTGGGGTGATTTAAAACAAAAATTCCTTGCTAAATATTTTCCACCATAAAAAACTGCAAAGCGTAGAAATGATATTACATCTTTTAATCAGTTTGAAGGGGAATCTATTTATGAAGCATGGGAACGATTTAAAGAACACTATACCAGATTGGTTAATAATTCAAACCTTTTATAATGGATTAATTGGTTCTCTTAGATTTATTTAGATTGGTTAATAATTCAAACCTTTTATAATTGATTAATTGGTTCTCTTAGATCTATTATCGCAATAATTTGAACTTTTTATAATAGATTAGTTGGATCTCTTAGATCAATTATCGTTGCCGCTTCTGATGGTTCATTGATGTCAAAACCATTTCATGATGCTTATGCTTTAATTGAAAAAATGGATACGAATAATTTTCAATGCAATTCTGAGAGGGTAAATCTTAAGAAAGTAGCCAATATTCATGAAACCGATGCATTTACCATGTTAGCAAATCAAGTTGTTGCAATTCAAGGAAGTTAAACCAATTTGGAATGAATTTTTCTCAACCAATTTCCATGATTGAAGAGAATTCATTAGGCCAAATGGTAGATTCTCTAGCATTATTAGAAACTTTGAATGCTGAAAATAATAAGCAGAATAACCCATATTCAAATTATTATAACCCAAGTTGGAAGAACCATCCCAACTTTAAGGAATAACAATTTGGGTGGTAATAATTAGTAATGGGGGAACAACCAAGGAAACATATTGGGAAACTAGAACAACCAAGGGAATAATAATTATAGATCTACTTATCCTCCAGGCTTCAAAAATAATACACAGTTTAAGGAGAAGAAGTTATCTATAAAAGAAGTGGTGTTACAAATGGGCAATCAATTTTAAAGTCAAGGAGCTACAATTAGAAATATTTAGAATCAACTTCAGCAAAAAGCAAATTCATTAAGTGATAGATCCCAAGGAACACTTCCTAGTAATACTGAATCAAATCCAAAAGACCAGAATAAAGAGCAAGTTAAAGTCGTTCAACTTAGAAGCGGAAGAGAGTTGAAAGGTAGGGTTCAAAAAGAAACTGAAGTAGAGAGAGAAGAAACTGAAGAATCAAAAGAGGACCGAAAAAGAGTTGGAAGGTCGGGTTCAAAAAGAAATTGAAGTAGAGAGAGAAGAAATTGAAGAATCAAAAGACGACGCTCCAAAAGATTCTGAAAGACCTATTTCTCTGCCAAAAATTGATTTAGAAAAACCACCAACTACATTTCCTCAGAGAGAGGCCTATTTCTCCATCAAAAATTGATTTGGAAAAACCACCACCTCCATTTCCTCAGAGACTTCGTAAGCAGAAGTTGGATAAACAATTTTCAAAATTTTTGGAAATATTTAAGAAGCTTACAATTAATTGTCAACAAAAGTTGGATAAGCAATTTTCAAAATTTCTGGAAATATTTAAGAAGCTTATAATTAATATTCCTATTAATTGAAGCCTTAAAACAACCGAGCTATGTAAAGTTTATGAATGATATTCTCAACAAGAAAAGGAAGTTTGAAGATAATGAGACTGTTGCACTTAGTGAGGAGTGTAATGCGATAATTAAAGAAGCTTCCTGGAAAGCTTAAAGATCCTGGTAGCTTTACAATTCCATGTGCAATAGGAGACAAATTTTATGGGAAAGCTTTATGTGATAGGTGCAAGCATTAACCTTATGTCATTATTAATATTTAAAAGATTGGGATTAGGAGAAATAAACCCTACTACTATAACTCTGCAGTTAGCAGATCGTTCGACAACATACCCTAAAGGAGTTATAGAAGATGTCCTAGTGAAAGTGGATCAATTTATCTTTCCTGTTGATTTCATTGTGCTAAGCATATGGAGGAAGATAAAGAGATACTTATCATTTTAGGGAGACCTTTCCTAGCCACAGAAGGACAAAGATAAAGAGATACCTATCATTTTGGGGAGACATTTCCTAGCCACAAGAAGAGCAATGATAAAGATAAAGATACCTATCATTTCAGGGAGACTTTTCCTAGCCACAGGAAGAGCAATGATAGTTGTGCAGAAAGGGGAATTAATAATGCACGTCAGTGATCAAACTGTTACCTTTAACATTTCAAAATCAACAAAATGCCCTGTAAAAGGTAAAGATAATGAATGTTATAGGATGAATGTTATAAGATATCTAAGTGAATGCCATTTTATAACTACTTATGAAGAAAAATCTGAAGTACAAGATTTGGAACACGAGCAAGAAGAGGAATTAAATCAATGTGAAGATCTTTTTAAGGAAAATTCAAACTATGTTCGTGAAAGTTTTGAAGGTTTGGACACGATAAACAAAGATAAGTCATTTTGTCCATCTATTGAAATACCTCCAGAACTAGAGTTGAAGTTACTTCCTGATCATTTAAAATATGCCTTTTTAGGAGATTGCAGTTATAATTTCCTCAAAATTAATAATGAAAGAGGAAGAAATGTTGATGAAAATTCTGAAAAATTTTAAGAAATCCTTTGGATGGACAATTGCTGATATTAAGGGAACCAGCCCTTCAACTTGTATGCATAGAATTCATATGGAAGAGAACTGCAAACCCATGGCTGATCCGCAAAGGAGATTGAATCCTGTTATGAAAGAAGTTGTAAAGAGAGAAACTTTAGTGGTTAGATGCTGGAATTATCTACCCTATCTCAAATAGTGCATGGGTTAGTCAAATTTATTGCGTTCTTAATAAAGGAGGAGTAACTGTAACTGCAAATGAATATAATGAGTTAATACCTAATAGACAAGTTACAGAGTGGCAAATGTGCATTGATTATAGAAAATTAAACCTTGCTACTAGAAAAGATCATTTTCTATTACCCTTTCTAGATCAAATGCTGGATAGACTAGCTGGGCATAAATACATTTGTTTTCTGAATGGATATACTAGTTATCACCAAATTCAAATATCTCCTAAGGATTAAGAGAAAATAATGTTTACCAGTCCTTATGGTCCCTTTACTTTTAGAAGAATACCCTTTGGTTTATGTAATGCCCCTGCTAGATGTATGATGACAATTTTTTTGTGATTAAATTAAAAAAGGGATTGAAGTATTTGTGGATGACTTTTCAGTATTTTGAACTTCATTTAACTCATGTTTAGAACATTTATCCAAAGTTCTTAAGCACTGTGAAGAAACAAATTTAGTCCTTAAAAAATGCCAATTTATGGTAGCAGGAGGAATTGTATTAGGACATCAAATATCAGAAAATACTTAAAACATTTATCTAAAGTTCTTAAGCACTGTGAAGAAACAAATTTAGTCCTTAATTGGGAAAAAACCAATTTATGGTAATAGATGAAATTGTATTAGGACATCAAATATCAGAAAATAAAAAATGCCAATTTATGGTAGCAGGAGGAATTGTATTAGGACATCAAATATCAGAAAATACTTAAAACATTTATCTAAAGTTCTTAAGCACTGTGAAGAAACAAATTTAGTCCTTAATTGGGAAAAAATGCCAATTTATGGTAGCTGCAGGAATTGTATTAGGACATCAAATATCAGAAATTGGTCTGAAAGTAGATCCTGCTAAAATTCAAGTGATCGCTAATTTACCTTATCCAACAAATGTAAGGGAAATTAAGAGTTTTTAGGACATCCTAGATTCTACGGGCTATATATTAAAGACTTTTCAAAGATTACTAAGTCTTTATGCCATTTATTGGAGAAAGATGCAATTTTTAAATTTGATGAGGAATGCCTAAAAGCTTTTAAGTTATTAAAAAAAAACTAATCACTGCACCAATTATATTTTCACAAAATTGGGAAAAACCTTTTGAATTAATGTGTGATGCTAGTGATTATGCTATTGGAGCTGTTTTAGGACAATATATTGATAAAATTTTAAAGTTATTATTATGCTAGTAGAACTCTTAATGAAACTCAAATTAATTATACAAAAACAGAAAAAGAGTTATTAACAATAGTATATGATTTTGATAAATTTAGATTATATTTAATTGAAACTCATTGTGTAGTGCATACAGATCATTTTGCTATTAAAATGCAATTTAACCACACTAGTTATATAGAGGAAGAAGATAAGGAGATGTTTCTTAAGCAAAAGTAGATTGAAGAAGATTGCATTAGAGTACGTCACAACTATCCGTTTTATCAACTTTATATTCCAGCTGCCCCAGGAGAGACTAATGAAAGACTTGAATTTATTTGTTCTAATGAAGAATGGAATTAAGTTCTATGTTTAAAGTTATGTTGTTGTGTGTTTAAATTCATTGTATTTAAGTGTTTTATTGTTTAATACTTGCTTTTAGTGTTTGTGTTACTTAGGTGTTTAATTCTGAAAAATTGTTAAGTATTTGTATTTAGGAAAATTTTCTCATCCAAGACTATTTGGAATGAGAACTAAGTGTTTAAATGTATTTGTACTTGTTTGTAAATTAATATAAGTTTGTTTGTGTGAAATTTTGTGTTGTTTTAGCCTCAAATTGAGATAGTTATTAAGGAGAATTTGAGATAAATGAGAGTTACAAGAAGTTGAAAATAGTCATTTTAGTGCTATGAGACCTTTAGGGGTGGTTTACTTAGGCAAATATTGCATTTTACTTTAATTTAAATTTTTTTGAAAATCGTGCACTAACGCTTAAGCGCCACATCTCGCGTTTAAGCACGAGCAAACTCGAGAGGCAGGTGCCTAAGCGCCACTTACCCTCGCTTAAGCGCTGGTTCACAAAAACCGATTTGCGAATGGTTAAAAGTGAAAATTTGAAAAGAAAATTGCCATTTTTATCCTCCCGTCAACTTTAACCTCTTAAAAATGTGATTTTGGAGAGCTAGGGCACACCATTAAGTGGAGATTTTTTGGTGGAATCAAGAAAAAATTGCTAGATTCGGATTTCTTAAAGTAAGAGTTTTACTTCTATGCAAAAATTTTGGATTTTCACTATATATTTTGAGTACATTTGGAAGAATTCGAAAATTCACTATTCATGGTGAAAAATGAGGAAAAATTTATGAAAATTGCATAGGAAGTGTAGTTTAAGCTTTTGGAAGTTTAATTTAGTGGTTTAGACTTGATTTTTGAAGTTATTGTTGGAATTTATCAAATTTGTAGAATGACACCAAGAATGAAGAGGAGCAAAGGCAAAGCCCCTTTCGATTCGAGTAAATTTGTTAGTTCAAAAGCTCAAGATCGGTATTGTGATACGTTGCAATCACACAAACTGCTTCAGGAGCGATGTTTTAGAAATCTGGGAGGAGACGTGGAAGATTTAATTGTTCGTTGATAGTGGGAACAATTCTGTTGTTTCTCTGATGTGGCAGTTATATCTGTTGTGAGAGAGTTCTAAGCAAATCTTCCTGAAGCTGAAGACAATCGAGTTATGGTTCGAGGAAAGTTGGTACCTTTTTGGCCAGAGGTAATCAACTTGTTTTACCATTTACCAACGGATACTTTATGTTTTTATGCAAATTATAGTCCTACTAAAGCGGAGTTAGACCAGATTATTTCATACTTCACTATTGGGAGAGGACTTTGGAAGATTACCAATGAGAGGAAAGTAAATTTCCCAACTTCAAAGTTATGTGCACTTTCAAAGGCCTGGCACTATTTCATTTCTGCTTGTCTGCTTCCGACCAATCATCTCAGTGAAGTGACCAGAGAATAAGCGACGTTGAAATATTGTATTCAAGAGAGAAAGCTCATCAACATTGGAGCTTTGATCAGTCAGACTATCATCAGTTCTGCTACAGCTATTACAACTACAGGTCAGAGATTTGCTTCCTTGATCTTTTCTGTGTTTGTAGGCTAGAGTTAAATGTGATAGCTGGGAGGCCGTATTATTATCTTTAAAGCCCATCACTAAGGTGAATGTGAAGAATTATTCTGAGAATTCAATTTTTGGCTGGAGAGGAGGATTTTCTCGGAGCTATGGAATGGAGATGTCTGCTGCTTCTGCCTCTGCTGCTTCTGCATCTATACCATCTACCTCACGTGCTTCTACATCTCAAGGTGAGTATACTGAGACCTAAGATCAATTATTGCAGAGGATGATGGATAATATTAATTTTACCACTGACATGGTACAAAATTTAGAGCATTTTGCAGAGCATACTGATAGGTACAATAGGAGAAAAAGTGATTATGAAGAGAAATTTCACTCATCTATGGAGAGTCTCATTAGGGTAACCACGGAGTGCAATTTCCTTCATATCCTAGATACCTTGATTATGAGCCTGCAAAGTTTGGGATAGCAGTGATTAAGAGGATGAAGAGTAGAGTTAAGAGATTTATTTTATGGTTGTAATATGATATGAACTATGTGGTCTGGGCTTGCTACATTTGCATCTATGTGTTGGTTTGAACTATGTGATGTGGTTTGTACTTTTATGTTTAAGTGAGAATTGTGATGTGATGTGTTTTCATGTTTTGGACTTGAGACATGTATGTATGTTTACTTGTTTAGATATTGTGATTTGTGAGACTTTTATTTTTAATTGTATGGTGATGTTTGTGTTAGTTAGTAGTTTGTTTTAAAATTCTAGGGTAGTAACTATTGTGAGTTTTGTGATTTAGTTAGTTTAGAACTTAAATTAATTATATATCTTTTGTAAAGTTGAAAATCTTGCTAAACTAGTTCTTAAATTTAAATTTTTGAAACTGCTACCCTGTTTTTTTCTTTTATCATGTTTGTTAGTTTGCTTTTATGTTTATACCCACTGCTTAGAAGTCTATTGACTCTCTACATGTTGAATTGAAATGAAAATATAGAAAATTTGATTAAAAATTAATTTTACTCATGTTTTTAGTCTTATCCTGCTTATATATATCTGATGCTAAAATGTTTAATCTGTTAAAAATTTAGGTTTGGGGGGGGGGGGATGAAAAATATTTTCAAAATTGGAATTTTATTTGTTCTTAAATGTGCTACAAGTGAATTTGATTTGAAAAGAAAAAAAATTGATTATGTTGAAGTTATATTAGGGAAGTAAAATTTGATTTTAGAATTGAGTAAGAAAATATGGTTAAAATTTTTTGTAATGAAGAAAAACTTTAAGTTAAAAAGTTTTTAGATGAGAAAATGATTAATATAAGTAACTGTCTTTAGTAAGAAAAATTGTATTTTTGAAAAATTTAGATAATTTAGACTTTTATTTTTAAAAATGATTAATATAAGTGGTTATCTTTAGTAAGAAAAATTGTATTTTTGAAAAATTTAGATAATTTAGACTTTTATTTTTATACTCAATTTCTTTTATTAAAATAATTTTTGAAACTGTTATTATATTTATAAGTAAAAGACTTATATCAAGACTTTGCTTTAGGAAATGAGAAGTGGAATTCAAAATCCATTAAAGACTTATCTAGATATAGTAATCCTTGCCTGAAAAAGAAAAGAAAAAAAGAAAGAAAAGAAAAAGAAAAGAAAAAGAAAAGAAAAAGAGAAAGAAAAGAAAAAGAAAAAGAAAAAGAAAAAAATAAATTAGGAAGGAGAAGCTTGGGATTAGTGCCTAATCAAAAATTGGTTCTACATTTGATCTTTTTAAATTATAAGACTTGAGAAACTCTTAAGCTTATAGATATAATACAGTAAGTAAAATTATTTTTAATTGAAATTTTTAAGTGGAGATAATAAAAGAACTAAATTCTAAATTTTGGAAAATCTACAATACATTTCTGAATTAGATAGCAACTCAGATTTTCATCTTTCTTAACTTTAAGAATTTCTAAACTTTAAGTTGGTCTCATTCACTAAACATTTTTTTTCTAAATTAGACTGCTATATTTCTAAATTAAAATTTTAGTAACTCCTAAAAAAACTCATATACATATCATACATATTTAATTTTTAAAGATTGAAGTGTCACTTGAGGACAAGTACATTTTAAGTTTGGGGGATTTTGATACACCTAAAATATATA
>JXCR01069507.1:131346-157411 GCA_002079205.1 Phalaenopsis hybrid cultivar
ATATATATATATATATTGCAACTGTATTGTTGTTTATTAGATATTTATTTGATAGCATCTTTGGAGACTAAAAACCTACCCTAATCATTTGATCAAATTGAATTGACCACTGTTGAAGCGGACCAAATAGAGTTGGCCATTTTGTGACGAATGGCACTCGAGCTTCCACATACACGTGATAATATAGTGGAGGACGACTAATTTAAATAACATGAAAGAAAAGGGTTATTCTAGCCTGCGGTGATCCACAGAGGTATCAGATTTGGGGCAGTAGCGCGGCGGTGCGGTGCGCCGCTATTAATCACTGTTTGGGGGCGGCGGGAGAGGTGTGATGCGGTGCATTTTAGGTAAAATACGGACGCAGTTTTGACACTGCGCTGCATGGGTTAGTAGCATAAACTTGTTATAATAAAGTGCAGGAATTTTAAACGAATTGCAAAGAGAATTTGGCACGAAGGAAACCAAAAATAAGTTGTTGGAAAAACAAAAGTAAGTAAAACAAAACCCGTTGTCACATATGGAAAACTAAGACTAAGTGCAAGACATTAGTGAATAGTGAGGCTCAGAGTTGGGCTGTGTGTTTTATTATCCAACACAGATACGAGCCACAGACATGCCTAAAAATGTGCTACTTTTATTTATACATTTTATCCTTATTTTTAATGATATTACATTTTAATGGAATGTATTTTGCTTATTTTTGGTTGTAGGCATAAGAGAGTTGAAGAAAAAGGAGCGAAAACATAGCAAAATGGAGTCAAATAGAGTAAAGTGAATTGGCGCCTAGGCACTAGACTCGTAAGTAAAAACAAAGAGTCAGACGTCATGGCACTAGGATTAGGTGCCTAGGTGCCAGGTAGTTATATTGGGCTTCTAAAAGGTTAGCACCTAAGCGCCACAGATGGACGTCTAGGCGTCAGAATCAGTTTTGATTTTATGCATTTAATTTGGAAGAATCTTGAAGAGGCAACTGAGGATTTCGAAATGCAAAAAATCAAAATTTCCAAAATTCCCAAAATACTCGTCATGACCCTAAAATTTCCAAAACCTCCCAAATCATTCCACACATCCTCAAAACAAATCTAGCCGTCTATTGGGCCCAACTTGACCAAATTAACTAATTTTGAACAAAATCCTAATTTTACTCCTAAATGTCTAAAGTCTCCAAATCACTCCCAATTTCCACCAAATTGATTTCAAATTTTCACAATTTCAAATTCAAATCAAAATTCATCATTTCCCAACCAATTGAAATCAAATTCAAGCCCAATTGAATCCAATTTCAAACTCAAATTCCAAGCCTAATTTAAAATCCCTAATTTGACTATATCCTTAAATCCAATCAAATTGAACCTCATAATTTCTCCAAATTTGAGTCCTAAACTCTTCTCAACATTCCCTTAGATCAATTTGAACCTTCAATTGGACTAGACCCAAGCTCAAACCAAACCTAAATCCAACCCAAATCAAAATCCCAATTTCTCCCCAAAATTCAAAAGTTCCCAAATTAAACTCCATGTCCCCACAATTCCATTTCAATTGACACCCAAATTCCTCATGTCAAGATTCTACACCAAATTAAACTTTCAATTGACGCAAATCCAAACCCATGTAAAACCCAAACCCAAGTCTAAGCCAAAAGCCTAATTTTGAGGCCAAGTCTCAAATTAGCTTTAACCCATTGGAATTAGCCCATGCCTATTCCTTTCATCTCTTGGTTAACCTCCTAGGGTGCTAATCAAATCATCTTAGACCACCTTAGGTGAGCCTTGGACCAAGGGTCCCCCAAATTGGGGGAATTTACCCTAAAAATGGCTAAACCAAAAGAAGATTTGCCAATAACATTCCCAAGCCCTCGAGCCATAACCATTAAGCTCCTATGGCTCCCCTGGCCCAACTAGCCATTAGCCCTGCCATGACCGATCTGCCTGCTCACCAGAAAGCTTCAAACCAAGAGCCTCCCCCAACTTTTGGACCCAAAATTAAACCTCTTCAATGTGGCACTACCCCATTGGTGAGTTGCATCGCTCAGCCCTCTACCTCAACAACTCTTTTCACCCTCTGGATTACTCTGCTGACCACCATGGCCATGGCTACTTAAGCACCTCCTGCTCACGACCAATAAAGGAGATGATTCAATTCCTAAGGGAAACTCTGCCAAATTCCTTCCAGAGCTTCTCCAAGTCCTCGTAAGTGCAATCCAATTGTTTTCCACTCATCTCCCTCACTGCCTGAGCCAAATTTCTCCACCCAAAAATCACCCAAAACAGGACACTTTTCAGTCATACCTGAACCTCCACCAACCTAAAAATTGATTCGCCTTTAAGCTTCCCCAGAACAAACGAAGAAGTTTCCCACTTAAACCCCACACCTAGACCTCTCTGCACCTAAGTTTGATCAAAGCCGTGCCACCTGTAGGAGGATTTCTTCCACAACCTCATTCTTAGCTCGAACAAACACTTGGAGGAGGTGCGACAACTCCCAACGAAGCTTCAGAACCATCCCAATTGATGTCACACCTCTTGGGCTCAGGTATACATCAACACTCCCAAATCTGAGCTCGGTTTGGGCCTATGTGAAGAATATCATAATTTCATGTTTGATTAACAGTATGGATGTATTTTTCTAGACTAGATGAAGGTTTAGGAACAAACCTCATATAATTTGGTTGAGTATCGAAATAAGATCTTATGTCTAGAAGGTGGATGGTTTACAGGTTAGGTTAGTTGGGATGAAGACCCCGAGCCGTTGGATCGCATGTGTATTGTTTGGATGGCTAAGATCGCATCGTACGAAAGACTGAAGCATAAAGTAAAAAAATAATAATAAACACTGGATCATGACACGGAGCCACGTACGTTGAGGTGGCAGCCGTGTGGATAAGTAAGAAAACAGGGCATTTTGATTTAATTAAATATTGAAACTTCAAAAAATCATAAACTGATGTAGAAAACTCATAAAAAAAATAAAAATACCCTTGTGCTCAGTGAACATAGGAGAAAATTATGAACTAAAAATAAAAATTTTCTTTTATATATATATTTTTTAATCAATTAAATACCTCAGAACTTATTTTAATTATAAATAATGAAATAATAATCAGAAAAATGTGAAAATTTGGGGATTCATTCCTTTCATGTTTTCAGATGTTCTTCGATTTTTTCAAAGTCAGAGAACATCTCTAACATAGGAAACCCTAATTTTCAAGATAAATTACAATTCCTTAAAATAATTATAATAAATAAAATATAAATATGAAAATTATAAAAATAGGTTTGGAAGGTTTTCTATGGTCTGAGGAACCTAGGAAAATAAAATTTGGATTTTTAAAAATTAAAACCTAATTTTCTATTTAAAATTTTTAAAAAATACCCAAAATTAGAAAATAAAAAAATTCAAATAAATGCCAACTTGGGCCAAATTGAAGCTTGCCACATCATGAGGCTCTTGTAAAAATTCCAAGGCAATTAAAATTATTTTGATAGAAAAATCAATTTTCTAAGTGAATATGAATTTTTTAAAAATAATTATATAAATTAAAAGAAAGATCAGAAAAATATAAAAAGTGGTTTGGGATGTTCCTTATGACCACGAGCACCTAAGAAAATATAATTGGAGTTAAAATAATTATTTTATTTTTGGCCTAATTTTCAATTTAAAAAATTATTAAAAATAAAATAAAAATAAAATAAAAATGAGAAAATAAAAAAAATATTTTTTCTGAGCACTTTGAGGTCAAAAGGATTTATGAAAAATATAAAAATAATTTTTATTTAATAAAAATGCATTTTTCTATTTATTTATCATTGAATGTCCATTTAATAATTATAAAAAAAATAAAATAGAATTAAACAAAAATCAATGAATTTGTTCCCAGTGGTTGATACACCTAAAATATATAATGTTTCTATACACTTTTTTATACGAATTTTTGAGATATTGCGCTTTGATGAAAGATATTTGTGTAATTTTCTTTCAGGTACAATCAAATCGATGAAAAATGCTAAAAGGAGTGAAAATGATTAAATTAGGAGAAAAAATGAAGAAATATGCAAAAATGAACTAGGGCACCTAAGCGCCCAGGTCTGACACCTAAGTGCTAGAGGTTTCGTGCTTAAGCACTAGGTACTTCGTGCTTAAGCGCTAGAAGTAGTTATTTTATGATTAAATGAATTTAGACAAGTTTTTGAAGAGGTGTTTAAAGCAAACCTTGGTAAAAATGTGGGAAATATCTCATGGACACAAAAATTTATTCAATTGGCTTTTGAGGAGGCAACTTTTAGAAGATTCGTTGAATGGAGACACATTTCGAAGGAACACCAAGACACTTTTTGGATTTTTATTAAAGAAGACTTGGATCATCAAAGCCAACCGCTAGAGGCCAACCAACCATTAGATTTTACAGCCATCATCCATCTAAGCCGCCACCGCCGTCGACCACTTTCTTTTTATTTTGAGTGCTTTGTTTATATTGTGAGTGAAGGAAGAGAAGTCAAAGGAACTTTAAGACATTTGGTGGAGAGGATTTGAGATAAGTGTTTATCTTTGTGACTACACTTGGTTTTAATTTAGATTTCTTGTTTGTGTGCATGATTTTTATTTTTAAACTCATGTGTGGTTGTGTTTTTTTCATGGATTCTGAGTAGTTTTCTTTATCTTTTTCTTTAAAATGATAAGTGATTAAGTGTTGAAAGGAAGTTGTGTGAAGTATTAGGCTTCAATGTTGGAAGAAGTTATGATGATTTGAAAATTTACACTTCATTTACTTCTTGATTTGGCCAATTAAGATGTTAATACCTGTTGTGAGAACATGTAAGATCCGAGATGGTATTGTTTCAGTCAACAAATGATTTAGAATCACATATTGATTTCATGAATGAGATTTTTGTTCATGGGGTTGAATGCAAATAAATAGGGAAATAAACTTTTTAAGGGTGTAGAATTAGAGGACTTTAGAGTGACAGGCTAAAGCCCCCAATTTGATTTATAGTTTTAGGTTTTGATATGAGATCTTAGCCCCCAGATGGAGGGAGAAGAGGGAACTCTAGAGAGAGCTAATATCTTCTCTACCTAATCGATATTCAAGATTATTCAAGCTATAGATTAGCCAATGTTCTTTATAGCATCTCTAGTAAGGGTATATAATATTATTGCTCTTATTTAACACAACACATTTAGAATACTTTCACAACAGAATTTCTCTACTTATTACCGATTCATGATAAGGAAACAATATTTTACTTATAGTGCCTTCATCTTGCAAATATTTAGTTAAGCTAATTAGTTGCTTACTTTATTTTCATAAACCAAAAATTACTAAAAGAATCAAATTTGCATTCCTATTTTAGCATCTTAAGTTTAAGTAAGAATATTTTGCTAAGTAGATTTTTGTAATCTAAAATTTCTAAACTTTCTAGATTTTAAAGTGCATATTGTTAATCTCCCTGTGGGTTCAAAATTTGAGGCTTAATCAAAAAGTCGTATATTACTTGATAACGATACGTATACTTGCGTAGTATCCCATATTTAAATATTATAATTTTATTCTTATTGAAAAACTTACCAAGTTTTGGCTTAGGAACAAGTTTTTGACTTTGTTGCAAATTAAGAATAGCTATTAAGGAAATTAAGCATATAATCACATACATCGCATATTATATCTATATAGAAAGTCGAGATCAAGTTTTTGGCGCCGTTGTCGGGGAGGTTAAAAAAAAGAGTTAGATTACAAAAATTTGCAAAAATTTTCAAAAAGAAGTTTTTAGAAAGAAAATTTTTTATTTTTACAAAGTCTTATTTAACTTTAAGATTTATTGTAGGAAGATTGTAGTGTTGTTTTCATATAAAGTTCTTGTTTATGTGTTTTTATTTTATTTTATTTCATTTTATATGTGTTCTATAGTAATATATGCGTAGTTCAGGTTCCACAGGACTTGTGCCTTACGAAGAATTAGAAAAAACTTTTAGAAAATTAAAAAAATTTAAAATTACTAAAAAATTTCAAGAAATGAAAAATCAAAATAATCAAAATGCGGAAGAGTTTAGACCTTTAAGAGATTATGCAAACCCTACGGTAGAAGAACTTTATTGTAGTATTCAAAAACCCCCTGTAATGGCTAATTCATTTGAACGCAAACCTGCTATTATCCAAATGTTATCAAATAATCAGTTTGGGGGAGCACCAACTGAAGATCCAAATTTACATCTTGCTAATTTTCCAAAATTATGCGCTACATTTATGAATGATGATATATCAGATGATGCTATAAGACTTAGATTATTTCTTTTCTCATTGAGAGATAAAGCTAAGATATGGTTACATTCGTTATCACCTAGATTTATATGAACTTGGAGTGATTTAGTGCAGAAATTCCTTGCTAAATATTTTCTACCATAAAAAAACAGCGAAGCTTAGAAAATGATATTACATCTTTTTGTCAGCTTGAAGGGGAATCTATTTATGAAGCATGGAAACGATTTAAAGAACTCTTAAGAAAGTGTCTAGACCATGTTATACCAGATTGGTTATTAATTGAAACATTTTATAATGGATTAGCTAGATATCTTAGATCTATTATCGATGTCGCTGCTGGTGGTTCATTGATGTTAAAACTATTTCATGATGCTTATGATTTAATTGAAGAAATGACAACAAATAATTTTTAATGACCTTTTGAAAGGGTAAATCTTAAGAAAGTAGCCAATATTAATGAAACTGATGTGTTTTCCATGCTAGAAAATCAAGTTGCAGCAATTTCAAGGAAGTTAGACAAATTTGGAATGAATTTTTCTCAATCAATTTCCATGATTGAAGAGAATTCATTAGGTCAAATGGTAGATTCTCAAGTATCATTATAGACTTTGAATGACATAAACAATAAGCATAATAACTCAAATTCAAACTATTATAACCTAGGTTGAAAGAACTATCCAAACTTTAACTGGAATAATACTTCGGGTGGTAGTAATCAGCAATGGGGGAACAATCAAGTAAACCCATTGGGAAACTGGAACAACAAAGGGAATAATAATTATAGACCTATGTATCCTATATGTTTTAACAGTAATCCATAATTTAAGGAGAAGAAGTTGTCTATAGAAGAAGTAGTGTTACAAATAGGAAATCAATTATGAAGTCAAGGAGCTACAATTAGAAATATTGAGAATCAATTGAGACAAATAACAAATTATTTAAGTAACAGATCTTAAGGAACACTTCATAGTAATACATATGTAAATTTGAAAGACCAGAATAAAGAGCAAGTAAAAGCCGTTCAACTCAGAAGTGGAAGAGAATTGGGAAGAAGAGTTCAAAAAGAGACTGAAGTAGATAGAGAGGAGATTTAAGAACCAGAAGATGATGCTCCAAAATTTTTAGAGAGACCTATTTCTCCACTTAAAGTTGATTTAGAAAAACCATCACCTCCATTTTCTCAGAGGCTTCGACAACAAAAGTTGGATAAACAATTTTCAAAATTTTTGGAAATTTTTAAAAAGCTTATAATTAACATTCCATTTGCTAAAGTTTTAGAACAAATGCTAAGTTATGTAAAGTTTATGAAGGATATTCTTAAAAGGAAAAGGAAGTTTGAAGATAATGAAACAGTTGCACTTAGTGAGGAGTGCAGTGCTATAATTTAGAAAAAGCTTCCTGAAAAACTTAAAGATCGTGATAGCTTTACAATTCCATGTATAATAAGAGAGATTTTATGGGAAAACTTTATGTGATTTGGGAGCAAGCATCAATCTTATGCCATTATCAATATTTAAAAGATTGGGATTAAAAGAAATAACCCATCCCACTATAACTCTACAACTAGTAGATCATTCAATAACATATCCTAAGGGAGTTATAGAAGATGTTCTAGTGAAAGTGGATCAATTTATTTTTTATGTTGATTTCATTGTGCTAGATATGGAGGAAGATAAGTAGATACCTATCATTTTGGGGAGACCTTTCCTAGCCACTATAAGAGCAATGATAGATGTGCAGAAATGAGAATTAACTATGCGTGTCAGTGATCAAATAATAACATTTAATATTTCTAATAAATGAAATATCCTACAAAAGATAAAGATGACAAATGTTATAGAATGATTGTTATAAGATATTTAAGTGAATGCAATTTTAAAGCAACTTATAAAGAGAAATCTGAATTGAAAGAGTTAGAACACGAACAAGAAGAGGAATTAGATCAATATGAAAATTTATATAAGGAAGAATTAATTTATGTTCAAGAAAGTTTTGAAGTTTTGGACACGACAGAAAAGATACATCTTTTTGTCCATCAATTGAAAAACCTCCTGACCATGAATTGAAGTTGCTTCCTGAACATTTGAAGTATGCCTTTTTCGGTGATTCCTCAATATTTCCTGTTATAATTCCCTCAAAATTAACTACATAAGAAGAAGAGAGTTTAATGAAAAATTTAAAGAGTTATAAGAAAGCCTTTGGATGTATAATTGCTGATATAAAAAGAATCAGTCGTTTAATTTGTATGCATAAAATTCATTTGGAAGAGAACTGCAAACCCAGGGTTGATCCTCAAAGGAGATTGAATCCTATTATGAAAGAATTTGTTAAGAAAGAAAATCTAAAGTGGTTAGATGCTGGAATTATCTACCCTATTTCAGATAGTGCATGTGTTAGTCCAATTTCAGTTTGTTCCTAAGAAAGGAGTAATTGTAACTGTGAATGAGCATAATGAGTTAATACCTACTAGACAAATTACAGGACATTCCTAAGAAAAAAGGAGTGACTGTGACTTTGAATGAACATAATGAGTTAATACCAATAAGACAAGTCACAGGATAACAAATATGCATTAATTATAGAAAATTAAATTTCACTACTAGGAAAGATCATTTTCCACTACCTTTCTAGATCAAATGCTGGATAGACTAGCTAGGCATAAATACTTTTATTTTCTGGATGGACTAGTTATCACCAAATACAAATAGCTCCTGAGGATCAAGAGAAAACAACTTTTACCAGTCCTTATGGTCCATTTTGCTTTTAGAAGAATGCCCTTTGGTTTATGTAATGCACCTGCTACATTTCAAAGATGCATGATGGCTATTTTTTGTGATTTAATTGAAAAAGGGATTGAAGTTTTTATGGATGATTTTTTAGTGTTTGGAACTTCATTTGAATCATGTTTAGAAAATCTATCATATATTCTTAACCTCTGTGAAGCAACAACTTTAGTCATTAATTGGGAAAAATGCCAATTTATGGCAGTAGGAGGAATAGTTTTATGACATCAAATTTCAGAAAATGGTATGGAAGTAAATCCTGCAAAAATTCTAGTGATCGCTAATTTACCTCACCCAACAAGTGTGAAGGAAATTAGGAGTTTTTTAGGACATGCTGGATTCTATCAGCGATATATTAAAGACTTTTCAAAAATTGCTAAGCCTCTATGCCATTTACTTAAAAAAGATGTGATTTTTAATTTTGATAAAGAGTGCCTAAAAGCTTTTGAATTATTAAAAGAAAAATTAGTCACTGCATCAATTATTATTTCACCAGATTGGGAAAAATCTTTTTAATTGATGTACGATGCTAGTGATTATGCTATTAGAATTGTTTTAGGACAAAAATATGATAAGATTTTCAAAGTTATCTACTATGCTAGTACAAATCTTAATGAAGCTCAAATTAATTATACCACAACTGAGAAAGAGTTATTTGCAGTAGTATATGCTTTTGATAAATTTAGATCATACTTAATTGGAACATTTTTTCAGATAAAATTTAATAGCATAATGATCTGTATAGTGCATACAGATCATTCTGCTATTAAATATTTAATGAAAAAGAAGAATGTAAAACCAAGATTGATAAGATGGGTTGTTCTTTTGCAAGAATTTAACTTTGAACTAGTAGATAGGAAGGGAGCTGAGAATCAAATTTTTGATCATTTGTCCAGACTTGAATTTGAAAAACCACTCAGTTTTGAAAAGGAGATTAATGAACATTTTTCAGATGAAAAATTGTTCAATGTTAATGTGTAGTGTGTTTCAATGTATGCCAACAATGTGAATTTCATTGTTAGTGATATTATACCCTATGAAATGACATACCAACAGAAGAGGAAATTTTATCTGAAGCTAAGAATTATTTTTGGGATGACCCGTTTTTATATAAACAAGGAGAGGATCTAATTATTTGAAGATGTGTAACTTTGGAAAAAACTTATGAAATTATCCAAAAATGTCATAATTCTGATTTTGGGGGACATTTTGGTGTTGATAAAATAACACACAAAGTTTTATAGTTTGGATTTTATTGGCCTACAATCTTTAGAGATGTTAATGCTTATATCAAAACTTGTGATCGATGTCAATGAGTAGGCAATATTTCTATGAGGAATGAGATGCCCCTCAATTATGTGTTTGAAGTTGAGATTTTTGATGTTTGAGGATTAGATTTCATGAGAACATTTATACCATCTTTCAATAATTTATATATATTGTTAGCAGTAGACTATGTATGTAAATTGATAGAAGTTGTTGCTTTACCTCGATGTGATGCTCAAAGTGTTACAAAGTTTTTAGTAACAAACACATTTTGTAAATTTGGGATGCCGAGAGTAATCATAACTGATGGGGGAAGTCATTTCAGAAATGCAATAATGGAGTAATTATTAAGGAAATATCATATAAACCATAAAATTGCTACTGCTTATCATCCTCAGACAATTAGTTTGGCTAAATTATCCAATCGTGAAATTAAAAGAATAATGGAAAAATCTATAAATCCAAACAAAATGGATTGGTCAGCTAAACTTGACTGTGCTTTGTGGGCTTATAGGACTGCATACAAAACTTCTATAGGAATGTCCCCATACAAGCTAATATTTTGGAAAGTGTACCATTTACTAGTTGAAATTGAGATATTGGGATATTAAAGAGTTTAATTACAATTTGAAGGAAGCTGGTGAGAAAAAATTATTGTAATTAAACGAGCTGAAGTGATAATGAATGAATATTATGAAAGTGCTAAGATTTACAAAGAAAAGATGAAAATGTGGCATGATCGGAGGGTTCTTACTAAAAATTTTTAGCCAGGGCAACAAGTTTTGCATTATAATACAAGGTTAAGATTATTTCCAGACAAACTTAAGTCCAGGTGTGTGGGCCCGTTTGTTGTGATGAAAGTTTAACCCTATAGAGCTGTGGATATTAAAGATCCTAAAACTGATAAAATATTCATAGTGAATGGTCACAAGCTGATATCCTACTTTTTAGGTGACCAACTTAAATTAAATGATTTTTTGATGTTGGGTCAACCAAAACAAGCATTGGTTAAGTTAGGCTGACGCGTTAAACCATGTGCTTTGTGGGAGGCAGCCCATAATTATCTATGTGTTTGTTTTTATTATTGTGATGTTGTGTGTGATTTAGAAAATTCTGGTAGCATTTTTGATTATATATTAAGTTAGTGATTATTCAATGACCTTTAAAGTTGACTTAGACATGTAAAACGAGTATTTGGACGTTAAGTTGACTTGTGTTAAAGTGAGCACTGGTGCTTAAGCGCCAAGATCCGGTGCTTAAGCGCGGTAGTTAAAAAAACATGTGCTAAATTCAATTTCTAAAAGTTTTAACCAAGGATTGGTTAATTTGGACGTAAGAGACAGTTCTAGGATGTGCTTAGAAGTTATAGGAAGAATTTGGAGCCTATAAATAGAAGGGTTATGTAAGGATTTTTACCACAATTCAATTTTAACCCTAAATCCTAAGTGAAAAAGAGAGAGTTTTGGAAAAATGTCAACTTGGGAAAGTTATTTGAAGAAGGAGGAGGCAATGAGAAAGAAGTTTATTAGTTAGAGTGTGCAAGTATTATATAACAGTTTCCTTGCCATTAGTATCGAAGGAATAGCGATTAAAATCACTAAAATTGAGGCTAACTTGGCTTCAATTGAAGTAAAAGTGATGGAAGTTAACGCGCATCTGGATCATATGGGATGAAAACTTAAGATGAAGTTTAGCCATACCAATTTTATAGAAGAAGCGAAAAAAGCTATGTATCTAAGAACAAATGGATTGAAGAAGATTCAACTGGGGTTATTAATCAACGTCCACTCTTTCAGATATACATTCCAAATGCTGAAGGAGAAACTAATAATAGACTAGAATTTGTTCCATCAACTAGGGAATGGAATTAAGTTTGTGATTTAGAGTTTATATGTTTAGTGTTTATTTAATGTTAAGTGTGTTTAGTGTTTTTTTAATGTTAAGTGTGTTTTACTGTTATGTTTATCTAGTGTTTATGTTAGGAATCTTCTCATCCAAGATTATTTGGATGGAGAATCTATTATTTAAAAACATTTTTAATTGTTTGTGAATGAATATAAGTGTTTTGTTTGTGTGAAATTTTATTTTATTGTGTGTTGAATCAAATTAGTTAAGATTGGTGAATCTTGAGTAAGAGGAGAGTTAAGAGGGAAGGAAATAGTATTTAAAGTGTTTTGAGGCCATTTAGGGTTGGTTGACTTAAGATAGAAATGTATTTCACTTAAATAAAAAAAATCAAAATTTGTGCACTGGCGCCTAAGCTCCAAGACCCTCGCTTAAGTGCTGCCTAAACCAAGAGACAGGTGCTTAAGTGCCAAACCATTCATGCTTAAGTGTCGGTTCACAAAAATTGGTTTGAAAAAGGTTTTAAGTAAAAAATCGGTCTAAAAAACTCGATTAACGCACCTTCGCTTCACCTTCTTCCTCGGATTTTCACAATTTTAGAGTTAAGACTTACAATATTTGAAGATTTCTTGGATATTTGATGCAAAAATTGCTAGGTTTGATATCCTTGAGGTCAGAGCTTCACTTTTGTGCAAAAATTTTTGATTTTGACCATGTAATTTGAGCACATTCATGAGCTACCAAATAATCACTAATTATGGTGAAAATTTGAGAAAAAATTAGCAAAATGGCATGAATTTGTTAGTTTAAGCTTTTAGAAGTTTAGTTTAGTGATTTGGAGTTGAATGTGGATTTTATTTTGAATTTTATACATTTTTTAGAAATGATACCAAGAATGAAGAGGAGTAAGAGGAAGCCTCCATTCGATTCGAACAAATTTGACAGTTTGAGAGCTCAGGATCGATGCAGTGATGCACTGCAATCGAGAAAGTTGATTCTTGAGTGATGTTTTAAAAGTTCGAAAAAAGCTGTTAAAGATTTGATTGTTTGCCGCTAGTGGGAGAGATTCTATTATTTTTCTGCTGTCGCAGTGATTTCTATTGTGCGGTAGTTCTATGCAAGTCTCCCTGAAGCTGATGAAGAAGGCGTCATGGTGAGGGGGAAGACAATGCCTTTTTATCCTGAGGTAATTAATTAGTTTTATCATTTGCCTCTGAGTACTTTGTGTTTTTATTCAAACTATAGTCCTACTGAGGAGGAGCTCAACGAGATTATTTCATCTTTGACTGCTGGAAGAGGGTTATGGAAGATCATAAATGAAAGAAGAGTGAACTTTTCTACTTCAAAGTTGGATGCCACTGCAAAGTCATGGAATTATTTTATTTCTGCTCATCTGCTACCTACAAATCATTTGAGTGAAGTGACTCGAGATCGAACAACCTTGAACTATTGCATTCAACAGTTCAAGCCTATTGATATTGGAGCTTTGATTCTTTGAGTTATCACTAGTTCTGCCGTTGCTGCTAATACTGTAGGTTTGGGATTTGTATTCTTGATCTTTTCTTTGTGCGAGCAAGCTGGAGTAAGATTTAATAGCCAGCAGGAGATTTTATAGGCACTTAAGCCCATTACCAGTGTGAATGTGAAGTCTTATTCACATCATTCAATTTTTGGTTGGAGGGGTGGATTCTCCAGTAGTTTTGCTTCTTCGATGTCATGAGCTTCTACTTCACATGCTTCTACATCATGAGTCAAATTCTAGATTTGATTCACAGTGACATTTATTACAGAGGATTTTGAATAATGTCATTTATACCAATGAAAATGTATCAAACTTAGAACATTTTGCTGAGCATATGGATGAGTATATGAAGAGACGTAGTGATTATGGTGGTGAATTCAAATTAGCTATGGAAAACTTTATAACAAGTAACCAGAATGTTGTATTTCCTTAGTACCCTAAATATCCACCATATGAGCCTGCAACTCTTTGGCGTAGTGATGATAGTGATGATGAGGAGATTGACGATTAGTTTGGATCTTTAGTTTTGTTTGTAGTTGTTATTGTTGAGACTGCTATGTTTTATTTTGTACACCTACTGTGATGTATTTGTGTTTTGTGAGTAGTTATTATGTTTGTGTGGTAGTAATTGTGATAATTGTGTTGTTTAATGTATTTAGCTAGTCTGTGCTGAACTTAATTCTGGATCTTAGGAAGGTTTAGAGTCTAGCTAACTTTTTACTTTTAAAAGCTGCATGTTTAAAGTTTTTAATTTACTATAAGTTATTTTTTGTTATGTTGCAGTTATATATGTTTGTTAATGTGTGTGTGTGCTTTTATATTATACTCCACTACATAGAAGTCCAATGAATCACTACATGTTAAGTAAATTAAAATTTGTTCAATTTAGAATTTTTACTCTTGTTTTAATTTTTGTACTTGCATATTTAGGATATGAAAATTCCTGCAAGCATGTTATTTTAAATTTTTATTCCTGCCAATATTTTTAAGATGCTAAAATATTTTATTTTAATTAAAAAGTTAAGTTTGGGGGAGGGATGAAAAAATTTCTTAAGAACTAAAAAATTTATTTGTTCTCAAATGTATTTCAAATAAATTTGATTTTGATTTGAAGAAAATGAGTATGTATATGAAGTTATATTAGAGAAGTAAAATTTTAATATAGAAATGAGTAAGAGAATTTAGTTAAAATTCATAGTAATGAAGAAAAACTTAAAGTTAAAAATTTTTAGTGTGGAAAATGCCAAATATAGTGTAATAATATTTAATAGGAAAGATTGTACTTTTGAAAAATTTAGAAGATTTAGATTTTTCTTTTTAAAAACTTAAAATTATTTTTATTGAAATTAATTTTCAAAACTATTATTATGTTTTTAAGTGAAGGAAAAATATCAACTCTTTGCTTTAGGAAAGGAAGAGTGAGATTCAAAATCATTAAAGACCTTTCCAAATATATTAATCCATGCCTGAAAAAAAAAGAAAAGAGAAATAAAAGAAAAAGAGAAGAAAAAAAAGAAAAAAGAAAAAGAAAAGAAAAGTTGAAAAAGGGAGGAGAAGCTTGAGGAATAGTGCCTAATTAAAAATTGGTTCCACTTCTGATCTTTTCAAAGTATAAGATTTGAGAAACTCTTAAGCTTAAGGATATAATATAGTAAGTAAAATTATGCTTAATAAAAAAAATTAAGAAGAGAAAATAAAATACCTAGACTCTATTTTTGTAGAATCTACAATATTTCTGAATTAGATAGAAACTCATATTATCATATTTCTTAACATTAAAAATTTTTAAACTAAGTTGGTTTCATTTACTAATATTTTTTTCTAAATTGGACTATTATATTTCTATATCAAAATTTTTGTAACACCTAAAGAAACTCATATACATCATCTACTTGTGTTGGTTTATAAAGATTGAAGGGTCACTTAAGGACAAATAACATCTTAAGTTTGGGGGATTTTGATACACCTTAAATATATAGTGTTTTTATACACATTTTTATATCTATTTTTGAGATATTGCACTTTAATGAAAGATATTTGTGTGATTTCTTTCAGGTACAATCAAATGGATGAAAAATGCCAAAAGGAGTGAAAAATGATCAAATTTGGAATAAAAATGAAGAAATGTGCAAAAATGAACTAGAGCGCCTAAGCGCCAGGTCTGATGCCTAAGTGTCAGAGGTTTCGTGCTTAAGCGCCAGGTACCCACGCTTAAGCCCCAGAAGTAGTTATTTGATGATTCATGAATTTAGATAAATTTTTGAAGCGGTGTTTAAAGCTACCCTTGGTAAAAATGTGGAAAATATCCCATGAACACTAAAATTCATTCAATTGGCTTTTGAGAAGGAAACTTCTAGAAGCTTATCGGCGTTATTTCAGGGTTGGAGGAGAGTTGCTCATAAAAAGCTGTCGGTCACCGGAATCAAAATTCCGTCGCCCGCTTCGGAAGGACGTTAAAGTATGAAATCAAACTGACCCCATATTTTTCATAGTTTAAAATGNCTTTATAGGAAGCATGCCCGAACCCAGCTTAATATGAACCATATTTAATCCTATATATTAAATATGGGAAACTTGTCGGCAAATACAAAATTTTCGCAGACCAGATGGATGTCATACTTTCCTTAGTTTTTTTTATCGAGCCTCATCCTCAAGTCTTGTGTTTATTCTTCGAGATAGATACAAGATTTGAGGTACATTGTTCTTTCATTTTAAACTATGAAAAATATGAGGTCAGTTTGATTTCATACTTCAACGTCCTTCCTGATGGGTTATCAATTCCGGTGAAGGATAGCTTCTTACGGGCAACTCCCCTCCAACCAAAAATAGCGCCGACAGTCCAATTTAACCAAATTCAGTCACTGTGACCAAAATCCCTATCGGCGCTATTTTTGGTTGGAGGGGAGTTGCCCGTAAGAAACTGTCGGTCATCGGAATCGAAATCTCGTTGCCCGCTTTAGAAGGAGGTTTTAATTTACATATATATTTAGTTTTAGAAAAATATGAAATCAAACTGACCCCATATTTTTCATAGTNTTGTACTTTCCTAAAATAGAAATGGGTAAAGTATACCAATGAAAGAAGGGTAATTTGGTCCAAGAGGGACATGGACATATTACCGATGTGTGAAGATAATATCAACGGAAGAAAGGTAATTTGGTCCAAGAGGGACATGGACATATTACCGATGTGTGAAGATAATATTTTTTTATTTTTATGGAGAGAGAAGCGTGTCCCCAGCGGAGTCTCCAGAAGCTGTCAGCATTATTTCGGGGATTGGTTTGTGAGGTTGCCCGTAAGAAGCTGTCGGTCGTTGGAATCGAAATCTCATCGCCAGCTTCGGAAGGACGTTGAAGTATGAAATCAAACTGACCTCATTTTTTCATAGTTTAAAATGAAAGAGCATTGTACCTCAAATCCTGTATCTATCCCGAAGGATAAACACAAGACTTGAGGATGAGGCTCGATCAAATAAACTAAGCAAAGTATGACGTCTGTTTGGTCTGCAAAACCTTTGTATTTGCCGATAAGTTTCCCTATTTAATTTAAAGGATTAAATAGGGTTTATATTAAGCTGGGTTCGGACATGCTTCCTATAAGGGCAAGCTTCTATAGTTAATCACATCCTAAATGACCAAAGTCATTTAAGAAGACTCTTGATAAAAATCAGGTATAGTTAATTACATCTTAAATGACCAAAGCCACTTAAGGAAACTCTCGATAAAAATCAAGAAATATTATCTTCAAGGAATTTCAAAGAATAGGATTAATTACATCCTAAATGACCAAAGTCACTTAAGAAGACTCTCGATAAAAATCAGGAAATAAGAATTTCAAAGGGTAGGACTCTTCAACGAAATCGGACGTAGATGTGTGAAAGGGGACTAGTTCAAATTTGGAACATTTTTATTGTAGAATAAAAATTTCAAAGGGTAGGACTTTTCAATGAGATCGGACGTAGAGGTGTGAAAGGGGATTGGTTCAATCTAAAGTCACCTAAGAAGACTCTCGATAAAAATCAGGAAATATTATCTTCAAGGAGTTTCAAAGAGTAGGACTCTTCAACAAAATCGAACGTAGAGGTGTGAAAGGGGATTGGTTCAAATTTGGAACATTTTATATAGGACTCTTCAACGAAATCGGACGTAGAGGTGTGAAAGGGGATTGGTTCAAATTTGGAACTGGGTAGGACCCTTCAAAGAAATCAGACATAGAGGTGTGCAAGGGGATTGGTTCAAATTTGGAACATTTTATTGTAGAATAACTCTTCAACAAAATTGGATGTAGAGGTGTGAAAGGGGATTGGTTCAAATTTGGAACATTTTATTGTAGAATCCGAAATCAGACATAGAGGTGTGAAAGGTGATTGGTTCAAATTTGGAACATTACGTTGTAGAATCCAAAGAAATCGGACATGGAGGTGTGCAAGGGGATTGGTTCAAATTTGGAACATTTTATTGTAGAATCCAAAGGAGACTTTTCAATGAGATCGGACAAAGAGGTGTGAAAGGGGATTGGTTCAAATTTGGAACATTTTGTTGTAGAGTCCAAAGGAGGAGGAACTAGGGGATGTCATGGATCCAGAGGAGAACCTCGATGACTTCCCAAGCTATCCTAATGCTAGGGATGTCATGGATCCAGAGGAGAATCTCAGTGACTTCCCAAGCTATCCTAATGTTTGGCTTCAAGGATGTCATGGATCCAGAGGAGAACCTCGGTGACTTCTCAAGCTATCCTAATGTTTGGCTTCCGTAGAGGTGTGGAAGGGGATTGGTTCAAATTTGGAACATTTTATTGTAGAATCCAAAGGAAGAAGAACTAGGGGTGAATGGGGATTGGTTCAAATTTGGAACATTTTATTGTAGAATCCAAAGGAAGAAGAACTAGGGGATAGGATTGGTTCAAATTTGGAACATTTTATTGTAGAATCCAAAGGAAGAAGAACTAGGGGATGTGGGGATCCAGAGGCGAACCTTGGTGACTTCCCAAGCTATCCTAATGTTTGGCTTTAGTTTTGAGTTCAGAGGAGAACCCTGGTGACTTCCCAAGCTATCCTAATGTTTGGCTTCAGTTTTGAGAAGAAATAGAGGAGAACCTCGGTGACTTCCCAAGCTATCTTAATGTTTGGCTTCAACTTTGAGGAGAAGTAAGAGGAGAACCCTGGTGACTTCCCAAGCTATCATAATGTTTGGCTTCAGTTTTGAGGAGAAATATTTAGGTCTTGAGGAGAACTTCGGTGACTTCCCAAGCTATCCTAATGTTTGGCTTAACTAAAGGATGTCATGGATCCAGAGGAGAACCTTGGTGACTTCCCAAGCTATCCTAATGTTTGGCTTCCAATTTTGAGGAGAAATATTTAGGTATTTCATCCTGTCAATTTTATTAGTTAGGGCTTACATTAATGTGAAACGATCACACAAATAACCTGGAAGATGTTAAGAAATATTTAGGTGTTTCATCCTGCTAATTTTATTAGTTAGGGCTTACATTCGTGTGAAATTAAAATATTTAGATGTTTCATCCTGCCAATTTTATTAGTTAGGGCTTACATTCGTATGAAATGCAATGTTTTAAGTGTTTCATCCTGCAAATTTTATTAGTTAGGGCTTACATTCATGTGAAATGATCNGGTCATGACTCATGATTTGGATTTTATTTGAAAATCAAAATAGGGGCATTAAATTGATTAATTACTAACTTCAAAAGTCATACCCCTAAGTCCAGGATCATTCAATTTTAATAAACTTCCAAATTTTTAATGATTTAAAAATTTATCAACTTAATTAAGAAAGTGGGATTGATTTCTACCAATTGACCCCTTGTGTTTCAAGCATCAAATAAATTGATTNTATAAACCATATTGGAGATCAAAAATCAAGTTATTTAATTGTTTATACTTTCCAAAATTAATTATCTTAGTGATTTGGTGTTTGTAAAATTTAAGGGTATTTTAAATGAATTGACCCATGAAATTCTCCAAAGGTTTCTCTAGTCATGGTGGACCTTCCAAAATTTTATGAAGATTTTCTAATCAATATGCTAATTTCCATGATTATTTTAAAAAATAATGTGGAATAACTTGAAAAATAGGGATCTCTGTATAGAAAGCTCCTCTAACTTTAGAAAAATTGAAGGATATCTCCCTTGATAGAGACTACAACATGCCAAAATTTCAAGTCAAGGTGATATGCTAATATGCATGGAGAATAAAATGATTCAAGACAATTTTTAATTAATTAAAAATAAAATATGCATAAAATTGTCTTGAAATTTATTCCACATTGTTTTCCTCTGTTCACCAAGCAAGAGGGTATTTTTATTTTATTTTTTTGATTTTTCTACACAAAGTTATGAATTTTCTAAGTTAAGGGTANAAAATGACCAAAGTAAATTCTAATCCCTTGAAATTTTTAAAAGAGGTCAACTTAGACCAAATAAGCCTTTAAACCAAATATCATGATTTTTTGAATTCTCTGTGATTTATTAGAATTATTTTAATTTCTGGGTTATTTAATAAAAATAAAATATTTTAGGTGGTGAAAATTAAGTTTTGTATTTTTGAAAAATCTCCCTAAGTTTAGAGGACTCAGAGGAGCAAATTTTATAATTTTATAATTTTTATTTGATTTATTGGAATTATTTTAGTGAAAACTCATTTTTAGCCTTTAAAAATTATTTTTAAGCTTTGAAATTCAATATCTTTATTTAAAAAATCAGGAAAAATATTCTAATTGTTTCTAAGTGATTAGGAAGCAATTTAGAACATTTTCATGAGTTTAATTATTTTTCTGGTTTTTATAAATTTTTAATTATTTAAATATTTAAGATAGGCTAAAAATCAAGTTTTTTATTTTAAATATAATTTTATTTTTATAAAATATCCCTGATCACAGAGAACNGCTGTATGTTACCTCCTCCGAGGGATTCCCGATCATACGATAGAGACATCTTAATTTAGTTGAAGTTGTAGTTTTGTGTGATGTTTGTGATTAAATTTTGAATTGTTTTATATTTTGAATGTTGTGGGGGTGAATTTTATCTTGGTTGATTTTAGTTTTAGTCGATCATCAAATAGAGACATCTTAATTAAGTTAAAGTTGTGGTTTTATATGATGTTTGTGATTAAATTTTGGATAGAGACGTCTTAATTTAGTTGCAATTGTAGTTTTGTGTGATGTTTGTGATTAAATTTTGAGTTGTTTTACATTTTGAATGTTGTGGGGGTGAATTTTATCTTGGTTGATTTTAGTTTTAGCTTTGGTTTTGGTTTATTCGAATGTTGTGGCGGTGAATTTTATCTTGGTTGATTTTAGTTTTGGTTTTGGTTAACATGCAAGTTAATGTTGTGGAGGTGAGTTTTATTTTGGTTGATTTTAATTTTGGTTTCGGGTTGTGGTTATGGTTAACATGCAAGTTTATGTAGGTAAATGCGAGCATGAAACATGTAAGGAAAAGGCAGAAGAAAGACGGTACTATAAACTGTAAAAGCGTACCTGGCGAGTCTTCTCGTTCCACCATCTAAAACTTAAAAAAATGCATGTGAGGGCATTTATGAAGAGCAAGAAAAGTAGAGTTCTGATAATTTTCCTAACTCTATGTCATATCTTCGCGGGTCCTTAGAAGTTTAGTTAAGGATGACTTTATCAAGCAAGATATATTAAGTTTAGTAGATCTCCGAGATGTCCAACAGATCTAGAGAAAAAAACAGGTCCATGCTACTTTCTCGCTGCCTGATGGAAAATTCCGAGTTCTTTTTAAACTTACTATGTTGCTTAATAATTCATCCTATAAATACCCTTAATGCTTAGTGAACATTGATGTCTCAATTATCCCTGAGAAAGGGGTAATTATCATTTATTATTTAATTTGAAAATTATGTGAGTGAATTCCCTTGAAGGGGAAGTTAGNCTAGCTGCTGACTCGGCCCGCAGTTTATGTCCCAGAGTCCTGTCCGACTTGATCTGCTCCGTCCGTTTGATACACGCTTGATCGAACGGCTCCCCGTCATCATCCCAGATAGAATGATCCCGTGACCGTCTACACTAAAACCCTAAGATCTTAACCTAGACTCAACCAAATCACCTCGGGTTTGATCTTATGGACTCGTCTAAGTGAGACGAACATATCTATACGATAATCATGAAATTAAATTAAGCATAATTAAATGGAGAATCGAAATAGACTCGGGATGAGGTGAGGTTTTATACCTTCGCTCTGAGAAGTGAAGCTTCGATCATAGGGGTTTGGCACGCTCGTTAGGGTCCGAGGAGGCTAGGGATTGAGTCTTTGGTCTTGGTGTAAGGTCTAAGTAGGAATTCGATCACAGCCGAATTTGGGTGTTTGTCTAGAGCTATGGTAGAGGCTCTGTGGGAGGGAGATTTTATGGGATTTTGGCTTCTTTCACTGTTGTGAAGGTGTGGGTGAAGTTAATTTGAGTTTGGTGGACTGTGGAGGTGTTTTGGGTTCTGTCCTGGTTTTCAGCAAGGTTTCAAGCTCAAAATTGAGCTCAGGCAATGGGAATTGGTGAGGGAAAATGGTTGGAATGCACTGAGGGGATCTTAGGGAAGCTTTCTGTAAAGTTTGGAGAGGCCTCTCTAAGAAAATTTCAGCACACCTCCCATGGCCATGGAGATAAGTTGTTATAAAATTGGCCATGGGGTGGCTCTCAGGGCACAAGTTTGGGTGCATTGTGGTGCTTAGGTGGAGGGCAGTTCATGGGGTGGCTCTCAGGGCATAAGTTTGGGTGCATTGTGGTGCTTAGGTGGAGGGCAGAGGAGCTTAATTTGATTTGGATGAGCAGACCTCTAGGTTTGATTTGGGTGAGGTTCCATGGGGGTGAATCTCAGTTTTGAGCTTTTCCGGCCACTAGGCCTGCCGGCGGGCCAGGGGGAGGTAGCTAGGAGCTCAGGGAAACTAGAAGAATCCATCACAACAAATTAATGCAAATGTGCTTTGACTTAGCAAAGATATCTTAAGCATGTGCATTTTTGGAAATAATATCCCTTAGTTTGGGGGACCTTTGGTACATGGCTTGATTTAGGTGGTTTCATGGTATTTAGACTGGTCACTAAGTCCAACTAATGGCTGGGGTGGAGTTAATTTGGTGATTTTAGGGTGGTTACGTCACATTTAGTGCATGGGTCCAAGTGGGTGCAAATGACCAAAACTTGGGTTTGGGCTAGGCTATCTATGTCAATTGGCCCAAATAAATATTCAATTTGGTGTAGATGATCATAAGGAACAACTTTGGTGAAGAATGGAAGTGGTTTTGAGCTCAATTGAAGGGTCAATTTGAGGGAATTTTGAACCTTAATCAATTTGGTTATGTTGGGCTAGGCTTGGGTCTGGCTTTGGTTAGCCTTGGGCTAAGTCCAAATTGATTATTTTAAATGGTAAATAGGGACCTCATGAAGAGTTTCCAACAAGAATTGG
Source organism: Phalaenopsis hybrid cultivar (assembly GCA_002079205.1). Taxonomy (NCBI): domain Eukaryota; kingdom Viridiplantae; phylum Streptophyta; class Magnoliopsida; order Asparagales; family Orchidaceae; genus Phalaenopsis; species Phalaenopsis hybrid cultivar. The sequence continues at coordinate 154,448 of JXCR01069507.1, forward strand.
ATGCCAATTTGGAGGTTAAGACAATCAATTGGGCGAAATTTGGGGACTTAGCCAATTTAGGGCTAAATTTGGGAATTTTTGATTTAGGCCAAAATCAAATGGATATGAGGCTTCACCAAGGTCAATTGATGGTTGATTTTGATGTATAGGAATGTTATAAAGATTTTGTAACATTAATTGGGGCCAATTGATTAGGCTATGGGTTCAATTTGGTGAGATTAGGTCATATGGTCAAAATTNTTTAAAAGGCAATTTGGGGATTTGTGTTAAAGATGGTCAAATTGGCCAAATTGGGTCATGTAGTGGTTGAGAAAAATGAAATTAGGAATATTTAGGATTTATTGGGATTTTACGGGAATTTTTGGAATTTTGGGATTTTGGGCCAAAGAGGGGTATTTTGGTAATTAGGGGGTGCCTNGTTGATTGTTGCATTTGGTGTAGATTATCATAAGGAACAACTTTGGTGAAGGATGGAAGTGGTTTTGAGCTCAATTGGAGGGTCAATTGTCACAAGGAACAACTTTGGTGAAGAATGGAAATGGTTTTGAGCCCAATTGAAAGGTCAATTTCACAAGGAACAGCTTTGGTGAAGAATGGAAATGGTTTTGAGCCCAATTGAAAGGTCAATTTGAAAAAATTTTGAACTTTAATCAATTTGGTCATGTTGGGCTAGGCTTGGGTCTAGCTTGGGTTAACCTTAGATGATCATAGGGAACAACTTTGGTGAAGGATGGAAGTGGTTTTGAGCTCAATTGGAGGGTCAATTTGAGGGATAATGAACAACTTTGGTGAAGGATGGAAGTGGTTTTGAGTTCAATTGAAAGGTCAATTTGAAGGAATTTTATTCAATCAATTTGGTCATGTTGGGCTAGGCTTGGGTCTAGCTTGGGTTAGCCTTGGGCTAGGTCTAAATTATTTTGGTCATGTTGGGCTAGGCTTGGGTCTAGCTTGGGTTAGCCTTGGGCTAGGTACAAATTGATTATTGTAAATGGTTGGGAAGAGGTTTTGAGCTCAATTGAAGGGTCAATTTGAGGGAATTTTGATTTTTAGTCAATTTGGTCATGATTTTGAGCTCAATTGGAGGGTCAATTTGAGGGAATTTTGAACTTTAATCAATTTGGTCATGTAGGCTAGACTTGGGTCTAGCTTGGGTTAGCCTTGGGCTAAGTCCAAATTTGATTATTGTAAATGGTAGCTAGGCTTAGGTCTAGCTTGGGTTAGCCTTGGGCTAGGTCCAAATTGATTGATATAAATGGTCAATGGGGACCTCATGAAGAGTTTTAAATATGAATTGGATGTCAATTTGGAGGTTAAGACAATCAATTGGGTGAAATTTGGGAATTTTGGATTTAGGCCAAAATAAAATGGATTTGAAACTTCACCAAGGTGAATTGATGGTTGATTTTGATGTATAGGAATGTCATAAAGATTTTTTAACATTAATTGAGGCCAATTGACTAGNAGACCTTTGGTACATGGCTTGATTTAGGTGGTTTCATGGTATTTAGACTGGTCACTAAGTCCAACTAATGGCTGGGGTGGAGTTAATTTGGTGATTTTAGGGTGGTTACGTCACATTTAGTGCATGGGTCCAAGTGGGTGCAAATGACCAAAACTTGGGTTTGGGCTAGGCTATCTATGTCAATTGGCCCAAATAAATATTCAATTTGGTGTAGATGATCATAAGGAACAACTTTGGTGAAGAATGGAAGTGGTTTTGAGCTCAATTGAAGGGTNTGGCTAGGTTAGGCATGTCAATTGGCTCAATTTATTGTTGCATTTGTTGTAGATGATCACAAGGAACAACTTTGGTTAAGGATGGAAATAGTTTTGAGTTCAATTGAAAGGTCAATTTGAAGGAATTTTGAACTTTAATCAATTTGGTCATGTTGGGCTAGGCTTGGGCCTAGCTTGGGTTGGGCTTGGGCTAAGTCCAAATTGATTGTTGTAAATGGTCAATAGGGACCTCATGAAGAGTTTTCAACATGAATNGGCTTTGGTTAGCCTTGGGCTAAGTCCAAATTGATTATTTTAAATGGTAAATAGGGACCTCATGAAGAGTTTCCAACAAGAATTGGATGCCAATTTGGAGGTTAAGACAATCAATTGGGCGAAATTTGGGGACTTAGCCAATTTAGGGCTAAATNGGAATGTCATAAATATTTTGAAACATTAATTGAGGCCAATTGACTAGGCTATCGGTTCAATTTGGTGAGATTAGGTCATATGGTCAAAATTAGGGCTTTTACCCAAATCAAAATTGAGCTCAAATCATGGACCAATTGAGCTTGGATTTGGTTTAGTTTGGTCATAAAAAAAGTTAATTTGAGTTTGGGATTGTAATTGGGGTCAATTGAGATCAAATTGATGGACATTTGAGTTGATAGGAATTTAATTTTGGGATTGGAATTGGGGTCAATTGAGAACAAATTGGTGGACATTTTAGTTGGATTTGGGGAAATTTGAGTCTTTAAAGGGCAATTTGGGGATTTTGGTTAAAGATGGTCAAATTTTGGGTCATGTAGTAGTTAAAAGAAACAAAATTAAGAATATTAGGGATATATTGGGATTTTCTGGGAATTTTAGGAATTTTTGTAATTTTGGGTCAAAGAGGGGTATTTTGGTAATTAGGTGGTGTTTTAGGGGTAAAAGACCAAGATGGGTATTTTGGTAGATTTGAGGTACCAAATCATCACCAATAGGCCATGGACCAAAAGAAACCCCATTTTGGGTCCTCTACATAGTGGTCTTAGCTAAACCATAACCCTAGGGCTAGTAGGTTTAGAGGACCATCTACATGAGTATCCCAAAAGATNTCTACATGAGTATCCCAAAAGATCAAGGGATCTAGGCTAGAAATTTGAGTTCATGGTTGTGAGTGATTGTGAGTGTAGATTAGTGTAGTGAGTGCCTTAGCTCTAGACCAACACACAAGGTCAACCCTAAGGTCCAGCAATCCTAAGG
>JXCR01069507.1:158091-171007 GCA_002079205.1 Phalaenopsis hybrid cultivar
TTAGGCCAAAATCAAATGGATTTGAGGCTTCACCAATGTCAATTGATGGTTGATTTTGATGTACAGGAATGTCATAAATATTTTGAAACATTAATTGAGGCCAATTGACTAGGCTATCGGTTCAATTTGGTGAGATTAGGTCATATGGTCAAAATTAGGGCTTTTACCCAAATCAAAATTGAGCTCAAATCATGGACCAATTGAGCTTGGATTTGGTTTAGTTTGGTCATATCAAAAGGGAATTTAATTTTGGGATTGGAATTGGGGTCAATTGAGAACAAATTGGTGGACATTTTAGTTGGATTTGGGGAAATTTGAGTCTTTAAAGGGCAATTTGGGGATTTTGGTTAAAGATGGTCAAATTGGCCAAATTGGGTCATGGAGTAGTTAAAAGAAACAAAATTAAGAATATTAGGGATATATTGGGATTTTCTGGGAATTTTAGGAATTTTTGTAATTTTGGGTCAAAGAGGGGTATTTTGGTAATTAGGTGGTGTTTTAGGGGTAAAAGACCAAGATGGGTATTTTGGTAGATTTGAGGTACCAAATCATCACCAATAGGCCATGGACCAAAAGAAACCCCATTTTGGGTCCTCTACATAGTGGTCTTAGCTAAACCATAACCCTAGGGCTAGTAGGTTTAGAGGACCATCTACATGAGTATCCCAAAAGATCAAGGGATCTAGGCTAGAAATTTGAGTTCATGGTTGTGAGTGATTGTTGGTGCAGATTAGTGTAGTGAGTGCCTTAGCTCTAGACCAACACACAAGGTCAACCCTAAGGTCCAGCAATCCTAAGGGTAACTCAACTTGAGTTTCCCCCATAGTGACCCCACCTACTAAGTACTTAGAGGTTGAGACCAACATGTGGAACTTCAGGTTGAGTAAAGAAGAGGGTAGAATTTCTAATGGTGAGGGTACCATGTCTAGTTTTCTAGGAATAGTCAACAGGAAAAGTCCTATGGCTAGACCCTAGGCTATTAAAGAGGAAAAACTAAACCTCAACCAAAAATGAGGTCAAAAATGAAGTCATCACCTAAACACTGATTCCCATCCTTTATAAATACCTAAAATTTCATAACTCAAAATTCACTCTCCAATCCCCAGTGAGAGTCCCTACTCCTTGATTTCAATCAAACGATCATCTGGTAATATCCCCAGTAGAAACAAATCACACACACAACTCTACACATACTTCCATGTCTGTTGACTTAGGAGTTTGTATTGGTTTTTGTTGATCTCATCAGTCAACACCAATACGCGTGGTGTGCTTGCCCAGCACACCACACCTATTAGGGGCATTTTTTGACCTCACTTTTGGTTGAGGTTTAGTTTTTCCTCTTTAGTAGCCTAAGGTCTAGCACATGACTTTCCTATTGACTATTCTTAGAAAACTATACAAGGAACCCTCACCATTAGAAACTTCAATCTCTTCTCTACTCAACCTGAAGTTCCACATATTGGTCCTAACCTCTAGCACTTAGTAGGTGGGTCACTATAGAGGAAACTAAAGATGAGTCACCTTTAGGACTGTTGGACCTTAAAGTTGACTCTGGGTGTTGTTTTAGGGCGAAGGCACTCACTTGCAATCACTTGCACTCACGATCACTCATTACCCTAAACCCAGAACTTCTAGGCTTTGGTCCCTTGATACTTTTGGGAGACTCTTGTAGGTGGTTCCCCTAAACCTACTAGCCATGAGCTAGGGTTCAGCTAAGACCACTACATAGAGGACCCAAAATGGGGTTTCCATTGGTCCATGGCTTATTGATGGTGGTTGGCGACCGACTTTTTTTTTTAATCGACAAATACAAGAATTTGATGACTCTGCTAGAAGATTTAATTTCCAGCAATAGTGTCTAAAGAATTGATCGCGACTTTATAGATGTGTATGATTTGGTTAAGATGTATAATTATAATATTCAATAATATTAAAGTCGAATTTGTCAACGCAAGTATACGTATCGCTCAANGATGAAATTCAAATTACTTATCTGTCACTAATAGGCAATTGAAATAAATATGTAATTTTAATAACTCTTAAATAACTAAACTAATAAGGTTTTTAATGTGATATTCAATATATAAGAAAACATCCTTCTCCTTGTTAAGAAATTATAGTGAATTAGTTCAAATTGTATTGTGCCAAATAAGAGTATACCTATTCTTTACTTTTTGGTCCAGGCATAAAGAACATTGACTAATCCTACGTTTGTTTACTGAATCTGTGGCTAGGCTGGGAGAATNACTTATCTGTCACTAATAGGTAATTGAAATAAAGAGATAATTTTAATAAATAATAAATAACTAAAGGTATAAAGTAGGGTTTAATTGTGATATTCAATATATAAGAAAGCATCCTTCTCCTTGTCAAGATATAGTTAATGGATAAAATGAATTAGTTTAATTGATATTGTGCCAAATAGGAGCATACCTATTCTTTACCCTTTGGTCGAGGCTTAAAGAATATTGACTAAGCCTACACTTGTTTACTGAATCTGCGGCTAGGCTGAGAGGATACCGTCTCTCACTTTAGAGCTCCCACGTTCCCCTCACCTGAGGGCTAACATCTACACTTCAACACCCAAACGATAGGNAGGTTCTAATGCGATATTCAATATAAAAGAAAGCATCCTTCTCCTTGTCAAGAAATTATAGTGAATGGTTAAAGTGAATTAGTTCAAATCATATTGTGTCAAATAGGAGCATACATTTTCTTTATCCTTTGGTCCAGACATAAAGAACATTGACTAATCCTACGCTTGTTTACTGAATCTGCGACTAGGCTGGGAGGATACCGACTCTCAATTTGGAGCTCCCACGTTCCCCTCACCTGAGGTCTAACATCTACACTTCAACACCCAAACGATAGGACCAAATTAAGGATTTTAGTCTGTCACTCTAAAATCTCCAATTTAGCACCCAAACGATAGGACCGAATTGGGGATTTTAGTCTGTCACTCTAAAATCTCCAATTCTAGCCTGATAATATTATTTCCCTATTTATTTGCACCCAACTTCCAAGGGCTTTGACCTCCCTAATGATAATTTATTTCCTTATTTATTTGCACCCAACTTCCAAGGGCTTTGACCTCCCTAAATACCGATAATTTTATTTCCCTATTTATTTGCACCCAACTTCCAAGGGCTTTGACCTCCCTAAATCACAGCCAAACGATAGGACCGAATTGGGGATTTTAGTCTGTCACTCTAAAATCTTCAATTCTACGCCATAGTATTATTTCTCTATTTTCGATAATATTATTTCCCTATTTATTTGCACCCAACTTCCAAGGGCTTTGACCTCCCTAAATCCTTAGTTGGGGATTTTATTCTGTCACTCTAAAATCTCCAATTCTACGCCCGATAATATTATTTCCCTATTAGATTTTAGTTTGTCACTCTAAAATCTCCAATTCTACGCCCGATAATTTTATTTCCCTATTTAATTTGCTCACCTTGTCACTCTAAAATCTCCAATTCTACGCCCGATAATTTTTATTTCCCTATTTATTTGCACCTAACTTTCAAGGACTTTGACCTCCCTAAATCTTGGATGTAATCTTCACCTTAGTTGTAAAACTATATTTATTTGCACCCAATTTCCAAGGGCTTTGACCTCCTTGAATCTTGGATGTAATCTTCACTTTAGTTGTAAAACTCAACCATATCATGGGCTTTGACCTCCCTGAATTTTGGATGTGAAGTTCACTTTAGTTGTAAAACTCAACATATTTTAACAAATCAATTGACCAAATTGAAAGTAAATTAAGATNCAGGCCCCTCCAATTTTTGGCCAAAATGTTCTTTTAAAGTTGTGAATGAGCTTTCCCAAGAGTTGCCTAAGCATCCATTCAAAATTTGGCCTTATCCAAAGCTTGATTAGGCAGAACCGTCGATCTCGCCATCGGCGGCCTCAAGGGCGCCGTCGGCGGGCTCCTGAAGAATTTTATACTGTAGTCTTAGGAAAAACTCGCCGTCAACGGGGTCAAGGGCGCCGTCGGTGGCCTAGTTCAAATCTCCACATTTTGGTCCTTTTCGCTCCAAATTCGCTCTTTTTTGCATCTTTTTGCTCCAATGACCCTAATTCATCATTCCCTCTGCAAAAAAAATCTTTCCTTAAAGTGCAATATCATCAAAAACAATATAAAATAAGAATGAAAATCTCAACATTTTTTTCTTAGCTCCAATGACCCTAATTCATCATTCCTGCAACAAAACATCAAAAATACTTTTCTTTAAAGTGCAATATTCCATCAAAATTAGTATAAAATAGGTATGAAAATCTCAATATATTTTTCTTAGGTCAAAATCCCCTAAACTTAACTATTACTTGTCCTTAAGTAATTTTAGTACTATATAAAAGTTATGATCTATTGCAGTAAAGTTTTAATTCAGAAATACTATAAGTTTGAATTAAATAAATATCATAGTGAGATTTTTAGAAAAAATTCAAGTAATTGAATTAACTCTATAGCCACAAGATTATCTAGTCATCAAGTTTAAGAGTTCTAGTCTTCTATTCATTTCAAGAATGACTATATGTTGCAATATTAAGTCACTTAGAATATTCAAAAGATAGGAACTTCATGAGAACTCTACTAGTAAAAGATCTATTCCATAAATATAAGTTCAGGAATGTATTTAAGTTTTCCCTTTAGGTAGGTCCAGTGAAGCCAATTTTTTATTAGACATATCCTCAAGCTTCTCCTCACTTCCATAATTTTTATTTCTTTTCTCTTTTTCATTTGGATCGCTTTCAATCCTATATATATATTTTTTTCTTTTCAGAGATTGTTTTCAATCCTTTCTTTTTCTTTTTTTTTCAAGTGAGGATTACTATATCTGGATAGTCTTTAATGATTTTGAACTTCACTTTTCTTTTCCTAAATTTGAAACTCAAAGAATTTCTTTACCTTTTAAATATTTCATAGTTTTTACATCATTGAGCCCCAATCTTTTCTTCTCAAATGAATTTCCAGATTCTTAAGACTTCAAAATATAGTTTCCTTTACTTTAAATAGTTAACTATAATCTTATTCTCATATACTAAATATCTTAAGTTACAAAATTAATTTTCATTACAAAAATATAATTACCTGAATTAAATTCACTACATAAAATCATATAAACAATTTTTGAAAATATTGAAATAGAGGACATCAAATAGTTAATCTTTTTCTTCCCTCCCCCAAACTTAAATTTTTAAATATGAAATAATACAGGTGAAGAAAAACTATAAATATAAATCATATCTCAGTATTGTAGGCATTTTCATCATTATGAAATTTTTGCAGGCCTTCTCAAATTTTTACTTCTCCTGGTCTGTAATATTAGAAGCTTTCTACACATATAAATCATTAGAGGAATTTCTAGGTAATGAAATTTTGAAATAAGTATAAAACTGAAACATTAAATAAGCACAACATTTCCTAACACAATCACAATACTAAACAATTAAATTTAAAATGCGAAATAAAAATCACATTACATTACAATCCACAAAATACTACTCAACATCTATTATACTACACATGCACATTTAACTATAACACTAAATTTATAACAAGAATTAAAAATCATCCAAGTACACAAAATAAAAAAAATGTCCAAATACATAAACATCCATTTCTATTACAAAGGTTTACAGAAATAAAAGTAAAAACATAAGTACATCAATTTCATTCAATATCAAAATCTCAAGCTATATCTTCATCGCCTTGATCAGCAGTTGGATTGGGTTGATATTGAGTATATCGGGGGCACTCAGGAAAAGTAACATCAGGCTCACCTCTGTAGTGTCGGACCTGAGCTTCATAATAAGCTACCTCAAAATTTGAATGCCCAGGCTCACATCTGTAGTGTTGGGCCTGAGCTTCATAATAGGCTACCTCAAAATTTGAATGTCTCTACAAATACGCATTATCATAATCGTGTCAACGTTCTAAACCACCAATCCTTTCACTTATCAAGTCTATGCTCTTCCGCTGCAAGGTTAACTCATTCATCAAATCAGAGAGGGTAATGGAACTAGAAGGTGGAAGGTCATAACTTGTAGAGGGGACATCTCTACTAGTAGAAAGTTCTTTCTTCTACCCCCAGTTCTCCATTTCTCATGGGATTCATAAGTCTTCAAATTAGCCTTACTAATATTCTACTCCCAGTTCTCCATTTCTCATGGGATTCATAAGTCTTTAAATTAGCCTTACTAATGGGTTTCATAGGATAAACCCATTCTTCATCTCCACTTTCCACTCCAGAAAGTTTGTAAATTGTATAAATAAGTCCAGGATGTCCTAGACCTCCACTAGTCTCACTCCTCGTCGTAGTCAATATATTCTTAAGAATTATTCTCCCCACATTTATAATTCTACTATTCTGAATATAGAAATTCAGAATAGCTCTATCTCTAGTTACCTCACTACGGTGATAGCTCGGTAACAGAGTAGAGGAAATGAAATAGTGCCACGCCTTAGAGGTGGCATTCAACATGGAAGCAGAAAAATTTACCTGTTCTTGCTGCTTTATCTTACATGTTCCTTTCCCATCAGTGAGAAAGTTGATCACATCATTGAGGGGGCCTTCCATTGTACTAAAGGATTCATATTGGCAATTATAAGAGTCTGGGACCTCATAAAAAGTGTTGATGCGGGCGGCAGTAAACTCAACAGGGAATCCCCGCACTTGAACAATTCCGTCATCAGAATAAATCACATTGGCGTAGGACTCCTTCACAACATTTGCATCAACTTTATTGGTGGTGTAACAAAAGTTTTCCCACCTCCGCTTCACAATAACTCGTTCGATTTCTCCTCCCGGACTTTCAAATACTCGATCTTGTATGCACTTCTTTCCTTTAAATATGGAAGTGAGTTTTATTTGAGCCATCACATTGACGAAGCGAGACTCATCGAACTCAACTCTTCTCTTTTGACGTGGAGTCATTTAAAACTAATCAACTTATAGAAAAATTTCAAAAATTACTTCAAATATGCAAATCATGGCTTCCAATGGTAATTTAAAGAGTTCAACATTAAGATCCATGAATTTCTTCCCAAATTTTCTTCACATTCTCAAATTTTTCGGATATCCTCAATGTGGAAGAAATCCATGGTGAAAATCAAATATTTTTAGCTTGGAGTGAAGCTCTTACCTAGAGATGATCAAATCCGATGTCAAAAGTCTTGAAATCGCCTTTCAATCCAAGATCTCTCAAGCCCTAAGTCAAAAATGGCACTTTTAGAAGGAAAAGGATGATGAATAGTGGCTGTTGTTGCAGTTAAAGGAGTTTTTTGTGATCTCGCCGTCGGCGGGGTCAATGGCACCGTCAGTGCATTTTATTAGAATTTAAATCCTAAGTATCGGGAAAATCACTCCGTCGGCGGCGTCAGCGGGCTATATTGATTTTGTCCAAATTCCAAATTTTTGTGATTTTGATCAATTCCAAGCCTTAACGACATCTTTTTAATCGTTATAGACATAATTTTAAATACCTAAATAATGTACTTAGCACATATAAACTTGCACAACACAAACATCACATTTATATATAAATTCCAAGGGGTACAATGTACGTTACTTAACACACCTAAGTTTGATATTTTTTCAACCTCAACACATAATTCAGCATCGCAATCCAAGCCACAATACTCAAAATGCTGAAAACAAAACATCCTATGCTTAGTCTCAACTATACAGAAATCTAAAAGCATAATTCTAAAGCAAAGCAAATACAAATTTCAAATCAAAATACATAGATAGACATATATGTAGTAAATATAAATCTACTAATCCTCAGACTCGGTACTCGATTCTCCTCTGAGATCACCCATTGATTGCACATGAACGAAGAGGTTGTAGAAGGGTTGGAATGGAAATTCTTCAGTGGAATCCTCTTCTATTAACTTCATCCTTCTCATCAGTCGTATCAAGCTATCTTCTAAATGTCCAGAGTGATCGAAATGTCCCTTCATCCTCCAGTCTAAATGATCGAAGAAATCGGAGATATTATTAATTGCATTCATTACATTTTATACCTCCTTGTCCAATTTCTTGATTTGGCATAGGATCACTAGAGACTTATCAGGGACTAAGGGTTGAACTGGCAATGAATTCTGAGATGCTTGATCTACTATAATTGTCATGTCATTTTCATCTTCAAAAACTGAGAATCTCTCAGTTGGATCCAAAGGCTTCCAAGGTAACAGTACCTTTTCCCAATTTTCATAAGACACTTGGAACTGACTGTAAAGTGAGAAAATTGTGGAGTGTCCAAGCCCATAAGTTGATCCATGAATGATCAGACCCAAAATTGACTTCACAATTATAGATCCAATGTCGATCGGCAGTCCCCTTTGGATGCAATAATTCAAAATGACACTTTCATTAGAAACTTTACCGATCTTCATTGTCGGTAATAGTTTTGCAGAAATGAAAAAGTGCTAATGTTTCGAAACGAGATTTAGGAGTGTCACAGAAAAACTAACATACCTATTTTCTCTTGTTTCCCAGTGGTCAGTTTCGTCCGTTAAATATTGGTAAATCTCATTCATTTGGTTTCTCGTTGGGACGAAATTGGAATAGTGGCAGACATGAACATTTTCTATCATATATAATTTGTTGATCCATGCAGGAGTGAAAGTAATCCATCTCCCTCCCACATAAATAACTCCTTGGTTGATTCCATGCAAATTTGCATAAAATTCTTTCACCACTGAACCACCACGACGGCGGTAGTGTAGCACAACACTTCCCATCTTCGCCGCACTATTGTTTCTTCAATATCTGTTGTGGGATTATTCAATCCGCGATTTACGAATCCTCGTTCCTTGATTAATCTTTTCTTCGGCAGCAACCTGTTGAAGATTCGTTGCGCTTCCGCACTAATAAACTTTTGCCGATTGAAAACTCACATTCTGGGATTATCAGGGGAATTGGACGCCGAAGGAATGAAATTGGTAGAGTTTTGCTTAATTTTTGGAGGGAAAATATGAACTAGAAATCAAATTTTTGAGTTTAAAAAGACAATTCCCGCCCAAAAACTGCCAAAAACCGCCATTTGAACCCAAGTAACCGCCATTTTGCCGGTCTTGCCGTCGGCGGGGTCAATGGCACCGTCGGCGAGCCTCTGTGTCAATTTTGTCCAGACTCTCGGGAAAAACTTGCCGTCGATGGCGTCGAGGGCGCCGTCGGCGCCCAAGGCAAAATTTTCACAGTTTCGCTCTGGTCCGAATGCGTTCCATCTTTTCTTCATGTATCCAATTTTTAAGATGTTTTAAGGGTAAATAAGAGTAGTAGAGCTTAATACTACGACAAACTAATGATAATTTCAAATAAAAACTACTATAATTGCGAATAAAGTAAATATAAATATGGGTTGCCTCCCATAAAGCGCTTGGTTTAACGTCGTCAGCCCGACCTATTCAAGTGTGATAAATATGGGTTTCCTCCCATAAAGTGCTTGGTTTAACGTCGTCAGCCCGACCTATTCAGGTGTTAAATTGACCGATCATTAAAACCTCTTTAAAATTTGGTCTTTTACCCTCATAATATGGTTTTAATATATGTCATATTAAACACTTGGTTTAACGTTGTCAGCCCGACCTATTCAGGTGTTAAATCGACTGATCATTAAAACCTCTTTAAAATTTGGTCTATTACCCTCATAATAAGGTTTTAATCTATGTCTAATCATTAAAACTCCTTTAAAATTTTGGTCTCTTACCCTTATAATTTGGTTTTAATCTGTGTTCATTTACTTTAAATATATTTCCCGTCTTCTGATCTTCAATTTCAATAGCTTCGTAAGTATAAACTTGAGTCACAGTAAAGGGTTCTAACCAACGAGACTTCAATTTTCCAGGAAATAACTTCAGCCTAGTGTTGTAAAGCAAAAATTCTTATCCTTGTTCAAAGTTCTTTTGGTTAATATTTCGATCATGCCATAACTTTAATTTTTCCTTATAAATTCTGTCATTATCATAAGACTCATTTCTGATTCTTCCAATTCATTTAATTGTAACAATCTCTTCTTACCAGCATCTTTCAAATTATAATTGTTTTCTTCCAATTCATTCATTTGTAACAATCTCTTCTCACCAGCATCTTTCAAATTATAATTAAACTCTTTCAATTCATTTAATTGTAATAATCTCTTCTTACCAGGATCTTTTAAATTATAATTGAATTCTTTAATCGCCCAATATGCTTTATGCTCCAATTCTACTGATAATTATAATTGAATTCTTTAATCGCCCAATATGCTTTATGCTCCAATTCTACTAGTAAGTGAAAGTCTTTCCCTTTTTTCCTTTAATAACTCAAAGGCATTTAAACAGCTTTCAGTAAATTCAAATTTCTTGTCCTTTAAAAGAGCATAGAGGATTAGTAATTTTTGAAAAATCTTTAATAAAACGCCTATAAAATCTAACATGTCCAAGAAAACTACTAACCTCTCTTACATTAATAGGAGGTGTTAGTTTAGATATAACTTGAATTTTTGCAGGGTCTGCTTCCATACCATCTTCCAAAATTTTATGCCCTAACACAATTCCTCCTGCAACCATAAATTGACATTTCTCCCAATTTAGAACCAAATTAGTTCTTTCGCATAACTCTAGAACTTTTTCAAGGTAACTTAAGCATGCGTCAAATGATGTTCCAAATACAGAGAAATCATCCATAAATACTTCCAATCCATCATCAATTAGCTTACTAAATATAGACATCATACATCTATGGAATGTTGCAGGTGTCTTACATAATCCAAAAGGCATTCTTCGAAAAGCAAAAGTTCCAAAAGGACTAGTAAATGTTGTAAAAGGCATTCTTCGAAAAGCAAAAGTTCCAAAAGGACTAGTAAATGTTGTCTTTTCTTGACAGGAACAATAGGAATTTGATGGTAGCTGGTATATCCATCTAAAAAATAAAAATATTTGTGCCTAGCAAGTCTAATATGAAGTTGATGGTAACCGGTATATCCATCTAAAAAGCAAAAATATTTGTGCCCAGCAAGTCTACTCTAAAAGCAAAAGTTCCAAAAGGACTAGTAAATGTTGTCTTTTCTTGATCCTCAGGAGCAATAAATTTAATGGTAACCGGTATATCCATCTAAAAAACAAAAATATTTGTGCCCAGCAAGTCTATTAACCGGTATATCCATCTAAGAAACAAAAATATTTGTGCCCAACAAGTCTATCTACTATTTGGTCTTCGGTATATCCATCTAAAAGATAAAAATATTTGTGCCCAGCAAGTCTATCTACTATTTGGTCTAAAGTATATCCATCTAAACAAAAATATTTGTGCCCAGCAAGTCTATCCACTATTTGATCTAAAAAGGGTAAAGGGAAAGTGATCTTTTCCAGTGACGGTGTTTAATTTTCTATAATCAATGCAAATACTCAACCCAGTAACTTGTCTGATATGTATTAATTCATTATTTTCTTTTGTTTCAACAGTCACTCCTCCTTTCTTTGGAACACAATGAATAGGACTTACCCACACACTATCTGAAATAGGATATATAATTCCAGTGCCTAACCATTTCAAAATTTCCTTCTTAACTTCTTATTTCATCATTGTATTTAATCTCCTTTGTGGATCAACTCTTGATTTATATTATTCATCTAATATAATTTTGTGCATACAGGTTGAAGGATTGATTCCCTTAATATCAGCTAAGGTCCAACCAAAAGCTTTCTTATACCTTTTCAATGTATCTAACAGTCTTTACTCTTGCAGATCATCTAATTCTGAAGATATAATAACAAGTAATGTAGATGAGTCTCCTAAAAATACATACTTCAAGTGGCTAGGCAGTATTTTCAACTCAAGTTTAGGTGATTTTATAATTGACAAAAATATATTCTTATCAGCATTTTCCGTACTATCCAACATCTCAAATCTTTCCTGACATAATCTAATTTTTCATTTTCTAATTCGTCCAGAATAACTTCGTCATTCTTTTCAAATTGTTCCTTCTCTACAAAAATGTTCTTCTCCTTTAAAATGCTTTTTATCTTCAAAATGTTCTTTAAAATGTTCGTTCAGTAGATGTTCAATAATTTCCATGCGAAAACATTCATTATCTCTTTCAACAGCAGGGTATTTTATAGATTTCTCAATATTAAAAGTCACTTCTTGATCATTAACTCTCATTGTTAATTCTCCTTTTTGAATATCTATCATAGCTTTTCCAATAGCTAAAAAGGTTCTCCCTAAAATAATAGGTATTTCTTTATCTTCCTCAATATCTAAAACAATGAAATCCACAGGAAAGATAAATTTATCCACTTTTACTAACACATCTTCTATAACTCCCTTAGGATATGTAACTGAACGATCCACTAACTGTAGAGTTATAGAAGTAGGTGAAACTTCTCGTAATCCTAATCTTTTGAAAATGGATAGAGGCATAAGATTAATGCTGGCTCCCAAATCACATAAAGCTCTTCCATAAAATTTTTCACCGATCGCACACGGTATAGTGAAACTGCTAGGATCTTTTAATTTTTTAGGAAGCTTTTTCTGAATAATTGCACTACACTCTTTGCTAAGTGCAACAGTTTCATTATCCGTGAACTTTCTTTTCTTGTTCATAATATCTTTCATAAATTTCACATAATTGGGCATTTGCTCTAAAGCTTCTACAAAGGGAATATTTACTGTTAATTTCTTCAGAATTTCTAAAAATTTGGAAAATTGTTTATTCTGTTTGTGTTGCTTCAATCTTTGAGGAAACGGTGGTGGAGGTCTCTCCACAGTAATTTTCATTGGTGTAAATGGTTACTCTAAGTCTGGGTACTCATGATCCNAAGAGTCATTGAAAATTGTTGGTAGCCATCTCTTCTATTAATGAATAAGCCTCATCAAAAGGTTTTGACATTAAAGAACCACCAGCCGCAACATCTATAATC
>JXCR01069507.1:179884-206118 GCA_002079205.1 Phalaenopsis hybrid cultivar
ATCTATCTCGAAAGATAAACACATGACTTGATAGCAAGGCTCAATCAAATAAACTAAGAAACATATGACATCCGTTTCATCTGCGAAACTATTTTATGTTGATCGACATGTTCCCCTACTTAATATGAAAAATTAAATAGATTTTATATTAAGCTGGGTTTTTGAAAGTTTCCTATAAAGGCAAGCCTTTATAGTTAAATACATCTTAGATAACCGAAGTCACCTAAGAAAACTTTTCAATAAAAAGCTGAGGATATTATCTTCAAGAATTTCAAAGGATAGGACTTTTTAATAGATTAGATAAAGAGGTGTGAAAGGGGAATGACTCAAATTTGGAACATTTATTTTTAGAATCCAAAGGAAGAAGAACTAGGGGATGTCACGGATCCTGAGGAGAACCCGGTGACTTCCCAAGCTATCCTACTATTTGGCTTCAATTTAGAGGGGAAATATTTATATGTTTCATCCTATCAATTTTTTATTAATTAGGGCTTACATTCATGCGAAACAATCACACAAATAGCCTGAAAGATGTGAGGATTTAAGTCACGACAAACGATAACCTCGGAATCCTAAAACGAGTTAGGACTTATATTGTGTAGTGATCCCCAAAATTATAGTTGTGTAAAATTAATAAATTTGACTCCACTTTGCAGCGATGCCAAAAACTTGGTTTGTTATTTTATGAATAATAAATTGAAGCAATTTATGTTGGGATTCTATGCAAGTATACATATCGTTATCAAGTAATACAAGACTTTTTATTTAAGCCCCAAATATCGAACCCACGAGGAAGAGTTAAATTCAAAATGGTTAAATTAGGAAATTCACAACAATAAAGAAGATCTAGTACACTAATTTCGAATATTCAAGGTGCTATCAGAACTAAATTATCAACTACTAGCAAAATTATAAACCAAAGCTAAACATAACTACCAAAATATGTTTTTCTGATGAAGTTATCTAATATGAGAAAGCATCTTTCCCACTACAATGAGTTTTTGGTTAAATGAAAGTGATAAATTGTTTGAATTTGTATTGTGCCAGATAGGAATAATTTTAATTCTCTACCCTTAGTCAAGTGTAATAGAAAATTATTGGTTAATCTCAGGTTTAGTCTCTAAATCTATGGTTAGGCTGGGAGAATATAGACTCTCACTCTAGAGCTCCTACTTCCCTTCCGTTGAAGGCTAACTCACACTTTATTTCTAAAACACTAAGACCGAATTGGGGATTTTTAGTCTGTCACCCTAGAATCTCTAATTCTTCACCCAATAATATATATTTCTCTATTTATTTGCACCCAATTCCATGAGAGAAACACTCCTTCATGGAATTGAATGTGATTCTCACTTTGTTGTAAAACTCATACTTCATTTCCCGGATAGTATGTTTCACAACAGATGTTAATATTTTAATTGGCCAAATCAAAAAGTAAATTAAGAACGGAGTGAAAAACCATCACAAATTATTTTATATTTTAAAATTGGGACATCCAAATTATTACCTCATTTCACCATATCTCAGAGTAGGGAGAAAAACAAAGAAAAATACTCAGAAATCATGAGAAAGATATGACAAAATACTAATTTCAAAAATAAAAGAAAGTTTATACAACAATAATAAACAAACACTACTTATCTTTAACTCTTCCTCAAAGAAAATCCTTTGTAGCCTCTCTTAGACTGTTTCTCTCTTTACAAGGCTCTTGATTTTCTCTTTAAAGATGTAGGGAAGAAGAAATCTCTCACTTCTCTCCCTTTCTAACAACTCTTAGGAGAAATCACACTTAGACTTACTGCACTAAACAATACACACAATGGAACACTCCAAAAAACTCAATAACACACTAGCCCCCTTTTTCTCTGATCAATTTTTGCTCTAAATAAAGTATAATGTCGGTTTTATAAAATGTTTATCCAATAACTCTTCAAAAAGCATCCAAATTCATCAAATCTTCTAGAAATTGGCCCAACACCGACATTGGCGCCCATGGTCCAAATTATTTCTTATGCTCTCTATCAAATGGTGCCATCGACACCTAGTCAGTTCCCCCACTATTATGGACTCCTTCATTTTGGCACCGTCGACATCCTTGCTGGCATCTTCGGCGCTGAGTTTTTCTTCCAAAACACTATTTTGACTCCAAATTTCATCATTTTTGCATCCTTTTTGCTTCAAGTGCTAAAAATCATCAACTTGAAATAAAATATGAAAAATAGCTTCCTTTAAAGTGCAATATCACCAAAAATAAGTATAAAATATAGGTATAAAAATGCATATATTTTTGGTGCATCATGTCGCAAGTCAATACAAAGGCTTAAAGATGAGTTGAGGATTTATGTCGCACTAGGCAGACAACCTCGAAATCCTATGGCTTGTTGTTTAATTCTAAGGAATGATTTAACTGTGTAGAAATGTTTTGCTGTTGAAGATGGTCGTGTTGCCCACAATGCTTGCTCCAAGCTTTCATCGCAGCAAGTTCAAGTTTTTTAATGTGTCAAGCCATAATGTCAAATCAAGTGTTTCCTAAGGTTATGGTCATTTACATATCATGGAGGATGTTAAAGTTGATTAGCGACACTGTTTAGGAATCACAGTTCCCTCATTCCGGTATCACTATTTTATTTTGAATTTATTTAGCTTAAACGAGTTATGAAACCCATTTAAACTGGGGAGATCTCGTTAACAACTATGGGTAACAACTCCGAGCGACTCCCATAAATTCAAAAGGACATTATAAGTTTAGTGACATTTGAAATGATTTATGGTTACCTTTGAAACAATTTGTTTTAGGTTTTGAAAATGTTGATTAATTTTGAAAAAGTTGTTTTGCTTTTACAAGAAAAGTAGAGTACACACCCAAGCAGTTATGATATTTTGTAGTGAAAGTAAAATTACAGGAATTAAATAACACTGTAAAAGCGCCCCTGTCCTCTTCTCGACATTCCCGCTGAAAGATTAGCTTTTGCAACATGTATATAATTTTATAAAAATTTAAATAAATTGCAGGAGTAGATGAAGGTGTATCTAACAGACTCTAAACTATGACTTATTGTGTCCTAAAAGATCTTAATGGATGATTTTAGAACAAAATATAACAAGTTCAATTTGTCCTTCAAAATATTCAACAGATTCTAAAGTGTTCAGGGAATGACCCTGAACTGCTTTAAAGATCCCTTGAAACATTTGATTTCATTTTGAACTTATCATATTGTTATACTAATCATTCTTGTTAAAATTAAAATTACCCAATCACTCAATGAACTTTAACATTTTAATCATTCTGAGGACAGTGTACTCAATTAATCAGTTGATATTTGACTTAAAAGTTATCTAGGTGAATGCCACTAAGGCAAGTTTCAGTCATTAAAGACCTTAATACCCATCACTAAATTTGGGCTTATAGTGCTAATCATCAATCATATTATCCCCTAAATCTCATCAAATGAATCAAATATCAATCCTAGATCACTACCAAGCCCTTTAAATCTAATGAGAGAAAGATTGGCAAATATTACAATTTTAATTTAGGTGATATGGATTCAAATTTAAAGAAGTCAGATCATCATTAATTGTGGACTTAATCATAAGTAAAACATCATCTCCTTAGTTTAAGCCCATCACTTAGAAACCATTTGATTTTGATTAACTTCCAAATTCTGATAATTAAAAAATTTATAATTTTATTCTTATGATGGAAATGTGGCAAGTTGGTTTCTAACTTTTACCCATTATGTTTCAATCATCCAAGCATATTCCTTAGAATAAATATTACCCATTTTCCCTTTGGATTAATCCTAAATTTTAATTAAGGAACCAAAATCCAAACTGACCACTTTACCCTTGGGGCTCTTCACCTCATAACTCATTAAGCACCACTCAAATGACTTAAGAGATTTTATAGTACCCTATCCATAGAGTAATTAAAACATTAGAGGGGAAAAATTTGGTTTTTAGATTTTAATTTAAATAATTATTATTTTTAACTTAAAAAAAGGATTTTCAAAATTAATTTATTTAATCAATCAAAATAAAGTTTTTAGTTTATGAAAAAAATATTAAATGTTTCCTTAGGTCAGAGAAATACTTAGATAAAATTTTATTATTTTTTGAATCAAATATTTAATTTAATTATTTATTGATCTTTAAGATTTAATTTGAATGGAAAAGATGTTTTATTTACAAAAAAAAAAATTATTTTTTTATATTTTTTATTAAAACTCTCTGAGTCAAAAAAACTCAGAGAAACAAATTTTATATTTATATGATTTTTAATTTATTTATTATAATTATTTTAATGAGAAAATAAAAAAATTCCTTTTAAGCCTTTAGAAATTTAGTTTCAAAAAATGAAAAATGAGAAAAAAATGTTTTAGTTAGTCCTAAGTGACTAGGAAGCAAATAGGAATATTTTTAAATATTTTTGTATTTTTGAAATTTTTAAATATTTTTAATTAGTTTTAATTCAAAACATAGGCCAAATATCAAGTTATTTATCAAAAGTGACTTTTATTTTTCCTAAGTGCTCCTGATCCAAAGGAACTCAGAAAACTACCTATTTTTGTGCAAAAATACAATGTTTCTTAGAAAATCAACTTTAGTGCTTAAAATTAATCAAATAATTTTTAAATTTTTACAGTAGGTTAACATGATTTTATGCACGATGTGGAATTGATTTTGTTTACTTTTGATTAATATTTAATTTACATAAATTAGTATAAGATATACAAACTTAACAAAATACATAAATTTACAAAATTATTCTAACCATCATGATATTTTTCCTAAGCTTCTCTGACCATAGGAAACCTACTAAAATTTTTCCCATAATTTTTCAAGTGATATTTTAATTTATGTAATTAAATTAAGCCAAAACAACTATTTTAGCTTGAAAATTAAGGTTAGAAGCACAGAGATGTCCTCTGACCTTGAAAATACTAGAGAACATAGCCTCTGTCATGAGGAACAAACTCTCAAAATTTCAAGCTATGGTGAGCAATGTTTAGCCATAATGAATTGAAATACTACAAAGAATATTTAATTAATTAAAAATAAAAGAGTCAATAAATAATTTTTATTTTTGATCCACATTATTCTCCTTTATTTACTGAGCAAGATGATATTTTTATTTTATTTTATGAATTTTATACACAAAGTTATGATTTTTCAAAGTTTTGGAATTAAAAAAAAATCCCTAATTTTCTACTTACCCAGCTCAGCCGCCGCATCAACCTCGTCCGCTCCAAGCTTTACACGCGACACTCCACCATTTGACTCTTCCAGACACATCAACTGCCATGCGGCTCGTTGTTCACGTACCAAGTGTTCATCCGCTTGATATCATCCGTCCATCGAATAAACCCGCGATCACACGACTCCCCGTCATCATCCCCAAGTGACCTAACTCGTAAGCCGTTCAACTTAAAACCCTAAGATCTCCCTCTAGACTCAACTAAATTGCATGGGATTTATTTTTAAACCTTCATTTACTTGTGATGAACATATATATACGTCTTATACAGTATGAAGTACAGTAAATACGTATGGAGAATCAAAATAGGCTCAGATTTGGGTTAGAGCTTTATACCTTTATCTGAGAGGGGAGGCCTCAATCATATGGTTGTAGTAGCTTTGATTAGGTTCAACGACCCACTAGGTGAACTCCTAGGCCTTGGTGAATTGTCTAGGTATGATTTTGATCAAGGACATTTTCAGGTGTTAATCTAGAGCTAGGTTAGAGGCTATTTAGGATGAGGCTATTGTGGGGAATCAACTCCTCACACTCTGGTGATGGTGTGGGCATAGTTAATTGAACTTTGGTGGATTGAGGAGGTGTGGGGAAATATGTCCTGGTTTGGGCTAAAATTTTGAACTCAAAATTGAGCTCTCATAGTCAGTACATGAGGGGGAAAATAGTGGGATTAAGCTGAGGAGTTCTTGGAGAGTCTTTGGAAGCAATTGGACAGAGTTTCTCCAAGGAATTTGTTAGCTTTTTCATATGGCCGTGGAGGGGGTTGTTTAAATAGAAGAGGATATGGCGGCTCTCAGGCTAAGCTGAGATGGCCAAGGTTCTGCATAGGTGAGGGGAAGAAAGGCCCTAACAATCTTAGCCAACTCAGGTGTATTCAATTTTGAGTTTTGGCCATCATGGGCTCCCTTGACTGACTGTTTCTGGTGCCTGAGGTGGTGGCTAACCAAAGTCTAGTCACCTCTTAGCTCAGGGAGGTCAGGGGGTGGCTAATTATGATTAACTCCAAAGGGTAAGCAATGATGGCCAATATATTTCAAGTTTCAGCCAAATATGGGGGGAAATCCCTTAAATCAAGAGACCATTGGTCCATAGCTCATCTAGGGTGGGCTTGGTGAGTGTAGCTTGGTCACTAGTGTACACTTGGTGGCTGGAGTGGTCCTTGGTTGGCCAATTTGGCATGGCTTAATCAATTTTGGTGCATGGTTCAATGTGGGTCAAATTGGCTTGAAGTTGGGTTTAGCTTGAGCTAACCATAACATTGGACTCAATTTATTAATCAAGATGATATAGATGATTGTCACAAAGATTTTGAAAAGGATTTTGAGTGATTTTGAATTGATTTGGAGGGTGGGTCAATTTGAAGGATTTTGGACATTTTATCAATTTGGGGATGTTGGGTTAAACTGGGGCTTAGGTTAGGCTAGAGTAGGGATACGTCCAAATTGAGGTTTTAAATTGGTCTAGAGGGCTGTTGTGAAGAGTTCTTAGCATTATTTGGGTGTGCATTTTGGGATTTGGGCATTCAATTTGGTGACATTTGGAGATATGGATAAATAGGGCAAAATTGGGGGTTTTGGATTTGGGTGAAATTGGGCTCAAAGTATGGATCAATTGAGTTGGGATTTGGTATGAATTAAGTTTTTTCATGATGAATTTGAGTTTAGAATTGAAATTGGGAAAAATAGGAACCAAATTGGTGGACATTTGGGGTGAATTAGGGTAATTGGGCCTTTAAGGGCAATTTGGGGCTTGTGGTCAAAATGGATCAAATTGGGTTCAATTGAAGGGGCCAAATTAATTTTAGGGACATTTGAATGATTTTGAAGGTTTTATGAAAGTTCGGGCCACCCAGGGTATTTTGGTACTTTTGGCAATTTTGGGTGTTTTTTAATAATTTTGGAAATTTTGAGAGGTTTTCGGCAATTTGGGTGGTTTCAAATGGTTTGAGATGATTTTTGAACAAATTTGGGTAATTTAGGTGAAATTGGGAATTTTGGTCAAACTTAGGGTTTGAGGGTATTTTGGTAAATTTGGGGGGCAAAAGGCTAAGTTAGGTATTTTGGAGAAATTAAGGTGTCAACCACCCTATTTGAGCTATGGAACAATGGAATCTCCATTTGGATCCTCTATGTACTGGTCTTATCTAAACCCTAGTCTAGGGCTAGTGGGTTCTATGGGACCATCTACATGAGTCTCCCAAAAGATCAAGGGATCAAAGTTAACAAGTTTGGGTTTGGGGTTGTGAGTGGAAGTGTAATGTGCAAGTGAGTGACAGTGTATGCACTAGCTCAAAACCAACACTCGGAGTCAACACTAAGGCCAACCAATCCTATCGAAACTTGATCCCGATTTTTTATATGTAAGGATTTATGAAGTTGACACCACTACTTTGCCAAGAACTTGATCCGTATACTAAAAGTAAGTTGTGTAAAATATATATAAGTAGAGGCAATTATTAATGGGATTCTACGCAAGTATACGTATCATTATCAAGTAATAATGGACTTTCTATTTAAGCCCCAAATATCGACCACGGGGAAGTTTTAAATTTGTAATGATAAAATTTAATACGAAATTCATAGAAAGTCAAACAAAATTACTGTCACTAATTTTGAATGTTGAAATAAAAACTAAATTACTTAACTATTAGCAAAACATAAATGCAAGATTTAAACAGTGACTACTAATCTACTAACTATGTTTATGTAATGAAAATTTATTTTGTGAAAAAACATCCTTCCCACTACAATGAGGTTTTGGCAAAATGAGACGAGATAAATGTTTATAATATATATTGTGCCAAATAGGAGTAGTTTTAATTCCTTACACTGATACAGTGCATAGAAAATCATTGGCTAATCCTAAGTTTAGTCTCTAAATCCATGGCTAGGCTAGGAGGATACCGGCTCCCACTCCAGAGCTCCTACTTCCCTTCACCTGAAGGCTAACTCTCGCTTTAGTTTTTAAACACTAAGACAAAATCGGAGTTTTTAGTCTGTCACCCCAAAGATTCTCCAATTCTACACCCAACAAAGAATATTTCTCTATTTATTTGCACTTAATTCCATGACGAATTTCTCCTCCATGAAATCAAATGTGATCCTCACTCTGTTGTAGAAGTCATACTCCATTTTCCGGATCATATGTTTCACAGCACATTTTAACAATTCAATTCGCTAGATCAAAAAGTAAATTAAGTTCAGAGTTGAAAAATCATCACAATTTATTTTATATTTTAATATTGGCATATCCATGTTATCTCTTCATTTCACCATATCTCAGAGTAGAGAGAAAGATAGAGGAAACTACTCAGACTTCATGAGAAAAATACCACAAAACACAAGTTTAATATATAAAAGAAAGTTCATACAATAGTAATAAACAAACAACACTTATCTGAAATTCTTTCTCAAAGCAAATTTCTTGTAGCCTTTCCTTAGAAATCAAAGAAGAAGATATCTTTCACTTTTCCCCTTCTCTAACACTCTTACAGAAAGTTTCACACTTAATCTCACCACAAAAACTCTAAATTATAAAATAAAACTCACTAATTGACTCCAATGTGGTGGTGGAATGAAAATGGATTTTGAAGAATGGCGAAAAAGGAGCGTGACGGAACGTTGTGGAGCGAAAATGAACGTGAACGAGTGAAGGAGTGAAGGAATGAAGGAGTCTGTTTCCAGATGAATTTAGGCCCCCAAACAGAGCTTAAGGTCGGTTCTCCAAGAGGTGCCTCCAAAATCTCTTAAAAAATCTTCCAAAAATTCTCTGTCTGGTCAGTTGTTCTGCTCGGTCGGGGCTGCTCCTAGCGCGGTCGGTGCTGAGTATTTCTTCAAAAACATCATCTTTTACTCCAAATTCCATTCTTTTTTCTTCTTTATTGTTTTAATTCTTAAAAATCAACAACCTGCAAGAAAACATCAAAATACCTTCTATTAAAGTGCAATATCACCAAAAATTAGTATNCATATAAAATCCGCTGAAAAAGAGTTAATTACAATACATATAACAAAATGCTGAAACTAACAACAAACTAAAATAAATTGTAGAAATGAAAATAGTTTTACAAATTATAGTTTCACATTACAACATAGCAACAGAGTCTCAAAATCTAATAAACAGTCTCAACAATAACACAAAACACATGACATAGTCACAAAGTACAATCACATACAAACTAACAAAAAGATCATTAGTCATCTTCTTCTTCTTCATCAACATCCAACTTTTACTACTGATATGGAGTATAAATAGGGTGAATAGGAAACTAAATTGAATGATCACCCCTCAGGTATCTCACTAAAGCATCATGATAAGTAGCATCATATTCAAACTTCCGCCAAATCAAATCATCTGTATGAGCATTTCTGACATCCATGTTCTGTAATCTATGACCCATCCTCAAAATATCCCCCTGCTAAATCATCATCTGGTCCAATAGTTCCTTGTTACTGGGGTCACTAGAAGTAGGCTCACTAAATGTAGGGGTCCTAGAAGTAGAACGAATATCCCTGCCCTTACTTCCAGATCTCCAATCAACATGGGACTCATAAGTCTTAATGTTTGTAGGCCCAATGGGTCTTTAAGGCTCAATCCTCTTCTCATTTGGTCTGAAATCAACTCCTGCCTGCTCACAAAGTGTGTAAATAAGAGCAGGGGGTGCCAATCCACCAGTGTTCTCTCCTAGAGCAATAAATTGGGTGTTCATATAAATAATAGAGCCTACATTTATGTCCATCACATGCTGAATACAAAAGTTCAGGATGGCTCTATCCTTTGTCACCTCACTATGATGGTTTGTTGGAATCATTCTCCCTGAAACAAAAAAAATGCCAGAACTTAGATACTACATGTAGCATAGAAAGGGGAAATTTTACTTTAACTCCATTCTTTACTTTCCAAGCCCCTTTCTCACTAGTTAGAAAAAAAATTACCTTATCTAAGGCCTCATTTGTAGCAAAAAATGAATGATACTGACATCTATAAAGATCCTCTAACTGATAAATCTCATTTATTTTTCTTGGAGTAAGCTCCACCCTTTCTCCACGAATAAAAACAAAATCATCAGAAGCCTCCAAAAAGTTGGCATAAAATTCCATAACTATCCTAATTATCGCATCAACAATAAAATAGTAGGAGTTTTCCCACTACCGAGCGATCATTAATCGTTCAACTTCTCCTCCCGAATTTTTGAAACCACGATTCAGAATCACTTTTTTGTTTTCGCGATGACTATGAAATCGAGCACTAGCTTTATAGCTAACAAATTTTTGCTTGTCATAACCTATTTTTCTTTTGCTCACTCTAGGCGCCATAAGAAATCTAAGAAAAAATTGATTAAAATTCGAATAAATTCCAAAATTCCAAAAATCAAAATATAAAGCGCTTTAAACTTATATCCACTAAGTAAGAGTTCTTCACCAAAGAATTTTCTCAAAATATCTTAAAAAAAATTTCAAAACTTTCGGATCTAGTTAATGTGAGAAAAATCCTTGGTAAAAAATAAAATATTTTTAGTTTAAAGTGTAGTTCTTACTTAGAGAAGATGAAATCCGAAGTTCCATTGCCTCTAAATTGCCTCAAATCCGCCCAAAATCAAGCCCTAGGTGTGAAAATCAAAGGTTGAAGGTAACTCAAGGGGTAAAAATGGAGGTTTGTGATGAAAAACATGAATTTAAGGGGTTAAGGGCTGCTCTCGAGTCGAAGACGCCGTCGGCACCCTTTCCAGTGCTGTCGGCGCTGAAGGCCCGAAATTCAATTTTTGATTTTTTCAAAATTTCAATTTCTTTTCAATTTACTCCAAAATTTTTTTAGTATTTTTAAACACAATTTTTTATCTAACAATAATTCACAAATAAACATTTCACAAATAATCATTTTCACAAGCAACAACAAGCTAACTTTTATATATGAAAATACACTTCTTACAAACACAATTTTCAAATTAAACATTCACACCTATTAAGCAATCTAAGTATAAATCAGTGTCAAAATGAAGTCACAACACTAATCGCTGACATAAAACTATACACATAATAAAAGTTCAGAATTCTAAAGCACAACAAACCAAACCAAATTTAATCCACACAATTACATTAAATACATAAATATTCTTAAACAAATAGAGAATCCAAAGTCTTTAATTATTCTGCCTCTTCTTCAGTGCTTTCTCCTCCTCTAATATCTCTCATGGATTGGTAATGAAAATATAGGTTGTAGAAGGATCAGTACGGGAATTGATCTGTCAAATTTTCTTCGATCCACCCATTTTCTTTAAACTTCCGAACTAATCCTACTTCAAAAGTTCTAGTATGATCAAAATTTTCTTGCATTCTCCAATTTAGGTGATAAAAAAGGTATGTAAGATCTCCCACTGCATTCATAATACTCTGAAGTTCCCTTTCAATTTTCTTCAATTTCTTCTCCAAAGCAAGCGAACTTCCAACGATTGGTGGTATTAATGGAGTTGACGTGTGTGAAGAATGATCTATAATATAATTTAATACTTCATTTCCATTTCCAACATAATTATCATCAATAGGGATCATGGGCTCCCAAGGTAGTAAAACTATTTCCCAGCTTTCATATGGCACTTGAGATTGACTGCAAATCAGAAAAATTGTAGAAGGATGCCCAAGTCCATAAATTAACCCATTCATAATGATACTTATAAAAAATTTAAATATGATTGATCCTATATCAATGGGTTTTTCCATTTGAATGTAGGAAATTAAAATAACACTTTCTTTGGTGACTCTACTAATCTTCATAGTAGGGAGTAATTTTGCAGAAATAAAGAAATGCATCTGCTTCAAAATTGGATTAAGTAATGAAGATAGGAAACTAATATATCCCTCACCTTGTACTTCCCACATATCACTTTCATCAATCAGAAATTTATAAACATCTTGCATCAAATCTCGTGTAAAGATAAAATTTGTATAATGACAGATTGGAGCATTTTCTATCGTATACGATTCATTAATCCTCACAGGAGTAAATGGTACAGCCTTACCTCGTATGAAGACAACTCCTTGGGCAATTCCATGTAAATTTGCATAAAAATCTTTTAATACAGGTACAACAACTGCAGCGGTAGTATAACACAGAACTTCCCATTGCCTTTGCAGAATGATCTTATCAACCGGAGCACTTGGATTGATCAAATCCATGATTAACAAAACCCTCTCCTTGATCAATCTCTTCTTCGTAATAACTTTTTCGTATAATCTTTGAGTGCCAAAACTAATATAATTTCTTCTATTGAAAACTCCATACCTTGAAGTATAGCTGGAATTAGAAGCCATGAAATCCAAAAGTAGGAAGTTTCTAGTTGTCCAAGGCAGTTTTTAGGACTTTAGAAAAACCTCCCAATAGTTATTATGGAGCAAAATTCCACCAAAGTCCGCCAAAATTCGTTTGAACCGTCAAATCACTCTCGGTGTTGTCGGCGCTCCCAATTCGCGCTGCCGGCACTTAAGTCCGTTTTCTTTGGCGTCGTCGGTGCCAATGGCCAAAATTCACAAATTTCATTTTTGTTCAATTTAATTTCAAAATTTCCTCCAATACCAATATTTGACTTAATTTATAATAAATGCAATTGTGTAGGATTAATATCACTTATCAAACAAAGTAGTAATGCATAAACATATATGTATGAGTTGCCTCCCACAAAGCGCTTGGTTTAACATTGTCAGCCCGATATACAATTTGTTTAGATGGGTTGACTTAACATTAAAAATTATTTAAATCGAGGTATTTCCCTTCATAATAGTGTTTCAAATGATGCCCATTAACTTTAAATATCTTTCTAGTGTTAGGATCTTTAATAACAACAGTTCCATAATGATAGACCTTAATCACTTTAAATGGGCTAACCATCTGAATTTCAGTTTTCCTGGAAACAATCTCAATCTTGTATTATACAATAGAACTTCTTGTCCATATTCAAATTTCTTCTTAATAATCTTTCGATCATGCCATATTTTCATTTTCTCTTTATAGATTATTGCATTATCATATGCTTCATTTCTTATTTCTTCAAGTTCATTGAGTTGCAATAATCTTTTCTCACCAGCATCCAAAATGCTTTATGCTCCAATTCTACTGGTAAGTGGCATGTTTTTTCAAAAATCAATATGTATGGGGACATTCTTATAAGAGTCTTATAAGCAGTTTTGTATGCCCATAATGCAGTATCTAGTCTAGCAAACCAATTCAATTTATAAGGATTAACAGCTTTTTCAAAAATGTGTTTAATTTCACTATTTGATATCTCTACTAGACCGCTAGTCTAAGGATGACAAGCAGTAGAGAATCTATGCATAATATCATATTTCTTAATCAACGTTTTGATTCTCTTGTTCCTGAAATGAGATCCTCCGTCAATAATAATTACTCTCAGCATTCAATATCTTGTAAAAATATTTTTAATTAAAAGTTTAGAAACACTATGAGCATCACATCTAGGTACAACAATGACTTTAATCAATTTGGACATATAATCAACAACAAGTAATATATATAAGTTTCCAAATGAAGGCAT
The DNA here is from genome assembly GCA_002079205.1 of Phalaenopsis hybrid cultivar. Classification (NCBI taxonomy): domain Eukaryota; kingdom Viridiplantae; phylum Streptophyta; class Magnoliopsida; order Asparagales; family Orchidaceae; genus Phalaenopsis; species Phalaenopsis hybrid cultivar. Next base: position 193,684 of record JXCR01069507.1, read on the forward strand.
AAATGGTCCCATAAAATCTAATCCCCACACATCAAAAATTTCAACTTCCAATGTGTAATTTAGAGGCATTTCATTTCTTCTAGAAATATTTCCTACTCGTTGACATCTATTGCATGTTTTAATATATTCATTAACATCTAAAAAATAGTAGGCCAATAAAATCCATCTTGCAAAATTTTATATGCAGTTCTATTTGTTCTAAAATGTCCTCCAAATTCAGAATCATGAATTTCAATTATCTGTTAAGTTTCTTCAAAAGACACACATCTTCTAATAATTAGATCTTTATATTGTTTATATAAATATGGGTCATCCAAAAAATAGTCTTTTGAATCATATACAAATATATTCAGGTGATAAAATATCACTTACAATATAATTTACTATATCAGCATACCACAGTACATCCATTTCATCAATATTATATAACTATTCATCAGGGAAATTTTCTAAAATTTTATTTGCAAAATTAGTTAATATTTCTATTTCTATTTTAGACAAAATGATCAGCTATTTGATTATCATTTCCCTTTCTATCAACTACGACAAAATCAAACTCTTGCAATAGAAGTATCCATCTAAATAATCTTGGTTTAACATCATTCTTTTGCATTAAGTATTTAATAGTAGAATGATCTATATGCACCATACATTTAGTTCCAATTAAATAAAGTCTAAATTTATCAAAGGCATAAACAATAGCTAATAACTCTCTTTGAGTAGTAGTATAATTAATTTGAGCATCATTTAGAGTCTTACTAGCATAATATATAACTTTAAAACCGTTATCATCTTTGTCCTAATATAACCCAATATAACGTAATATATAACTTTAAAAACTTTGTCATGCCTTTGTCCTAATACAACCCCAATAGCATAATCCACAGCATCGCACATTATTTCAAATGATTTTTTCCAGTCAGCTGGTACTATTATAGGTGCAGTGAATAATTTTTTCTTTAATAATTCAAACGCTTTTATGAATTCCTCATCAAAATCAAATTTCATATCTTTTTCTAAAAGTTGGCATAACAGCTTAGTTATTTTTGAAAAAAATTTTATGTAGCGTCTGTAAAAACCAACATGTCTTAGAAAACTTCTCACCCCTTTAACACTAATAGGAGGTGGTAGTTTTTTTATAACTTAAATTTTTGCAGGATCTACCTCCATGCCATTTTCAAAAATTTTATGCCCAAGTACAATACCTCCTGCAACCATAAATTGACATTTTTCCCTAATTTAGCATTAGGTTAATTTTTTCACATACTTCTAGAACTTTTTCTAAATTATTAAGACATAACTCAAACGAAATCTCAAATATAGAAAAATCATCCATAAACACTTCCATTTCATGTTCTATAAAATTACTAAAAATTGACATCATGCATCTTTGAAATGTTGTAGGTGCATTACATAGTCCAGAAGGCAATCTATGAAAAACAAATGTTCCATATGGCCTTGTAAATGTTGTTTTCTCTTGATCCTCTAGAGCAATTGGAAATTGGTGATAACCGGTATATCCATATAAAAAGAATAATATTTATTCCCAGCCAATTTATCCAACATTTGGTCTAGAAAGGGTAAAGGAAAGTGAGCTTTTCTGGTGGCCATATTTAATTTTCTATAATCAATGCAAATTCGCCAACCAATTACTTGTCTTATTGATATTAATTCATTTTTCTCATTTTATTCAACAGTCACTCCACCTTTCTTTAGAACACAGTGAATTGGTTTTACCCAAGCACTATCTGAAATAGAATATATAATTCCAGCATCTAAACATTTTAAAATCTCTTTTTTAACAACTTCTTTCATTATTGGGTTTAATCTTCTCTAAGGATCAATTTAAGGTTCATATTGTTCATCTAATAAAACTTTGTGCATACAAATTGAAGGACTAATTCCTTTAATATCTGCTAAAGTCCATCCAAAAGCCTTTTTATATCTTTTCCAACATCTCTATTAACTTTTCTTCCTAAATTTCAGTTAACTTAGAAGATATAATAATAAACAATATAGATGACCCTCCTAAAAATACATACTTTAAATGGGCAGGTAATATCTTTAATTCAAGTTCAGGTAGCTTAATACTTGAAGGAATAAAATTTTTACTATCATTTCCAACAAGTCTAACATTTCAAATTTGCCCTAAATATAATCAAAATCTTCTTCTTTCATTTCATCTTCATTCTAAAAAATTTCTCCTTGCTTTAATTTATTTTCAAAATCATTCTTAAATTGTTCATTACTTAGATAATCAGCTACTTCCATCCTGAAACATTCATTATCTTTTCTATTGCAGGGTATTTCATAGCTTTTGCTATATTAAATTTCACTTCTTGATCATTAACTCTCATTATTAATTCTCCTTTTTGCACATCTATTGTAGCTCTTCTTATTGCAAGAAATGGTCTCCCTAAACTAATAGGAATCTTTTTATCTTTCTCCATATCCAATACTATAAAGTCTACAGAGCAAAAAAATTTATCCATTTTTACTAGTACATCCTCTATAACTCCTTTTGGATAAGTTATTGATCGATCAACTAACTGAAGAGGTACAGTAATAGGAGAAATTTCTCCCAAATCTAAATGTTTAAAGATCGATAAAGGCATAAGATTGATACTTGCTCTTGAATCACATAAAGCTTTTCCATAAAACGTTTCACCAATTGCATAAGGTATAATAAAGCTACCAGGATCTTTTAATTTTTTAAAAAGCTTTTTCTAAATAATAGCACTACACTCTTTACTGAGTGCAACGATCTCATGATCTGTAAACTTTCTTTTCTTATTTAGTATATCCTTCATAAATTTCACATAACTTTACATTTGTTCCAAAGCTTCAACAAAAGGAATATTTATCGTTAACTTCCTAAGGATTTCTAAAAATTTTGTAAATTTTTTATCTTTATTCTTCTGTTTCAGTCTTTGAGGAAACAGAGGTAATGGTTTTTCTAAAGGACCTTGTGTTTGTTCATTTTCATTTGGTCACTTTTCATTTCTTGCTTCTCGTCATTAACTTCTGTTTCTCTTTGGATCCCTGTTTTAACTTATTTTTCACTTTGTAATTGAATAAATTTAATTTGATCTTTATTTTAATCTTTTGGATTAACTTCTACAATACTCAGAAGAATTCCAGAAGGTCTGTTACTAAGTGCAGTAGCAATATGTCCTAATTGATTTTTAATATTAGCCCCTTGATTCTGTATTTGATTTCCCATATTCAACATCACTTCTTCCATCATCGGCTTCTTTTCCTTAACTTGTGGGTTAGGGTTGGAGTTAAATCCTGGAGGATAATAAGGTTGATAATTAGGATTTCCTTGATTGTTCAAATTTTTGGATGGATTCACCGAATTGTTATAATTATTTCAACTAAAATTAGGGTGATTTTTCCATCCAAGGTTAAAATAGTTAGAAGAGGGATAATTATTTTCATTATTTATAGCATTTATAGTTTCTTAAGATGATTGAGTATCAATAATCTGTCCTAGTAATCCTCTAATACTGGGGGTATTTGAGAATAGTTCGCTCCCATTTGATCAATCTTTTTAGAAATAACAGCAATTTGAGATGCCAAAATAGAAATTGAATCATAATCATGAATACTAGCTACTCTCTTAAGATTTACCCTTTCAGAGGGCCATTGAAAATTATTAGTAGCCATTTCTTCAATTAAAGAATACGCTTCATCAAAAAGTTTTGACATTAATGATCGACCCGCAACAATATTTATAATAGATCTAAGTGATCCTACTAATCCATTTTAAAATGTTTGAATTATTAATCAATCTAGTAAAGCATGGTGTAGACATTTTCTAAGAAGATCTTTAAATCTTTCCCAGGCTTCATATATCAATTCCCCTTCAAATTGACAAAAAGATGTAATATCATTTCTAAGCTTAGCGATTTTTTAGGGTGGAAAATATTTAGCACCCCATGTTCTAATAGATCTAGGTGCTAATGAATTTAACCAAGCATTGGCTTTATCCCTTAATGAAAAAGAAAAAAAGTCTAAGCCTAAAAACATCATAATTAAATGTAGCATAAATCTCAAGAAAACTAGCAAGATGTAAGTTAGGATCTTCAGTAGGTGATCCTCCAAACTGATTATTTTGCACCATTTGGATAAGAGAAGGTTTAATCTCAAATGAATTAGCAGCAATATTAGGATTTTGAATAGTCAAGTGAAGTTCATCTGCTGTCGGATTAACATAATATTTTAAAGGTCTTTGTTGATTCTCATTTATTGGATTATCTATGTTATCTGCCATTTCTTTTAAATTTTTCTCTTTGTTGTTTTCGAATTTTCTAATAGTACATTCTAATTCTAAATTGTAAGGTACTAAACCTTCAGATCTAATATTTCACATAAACAAATAAAGTAAGCAAAGTAAAATTCTAAAAAAAATAAACACTCTTAAATAAAAATATATTTCTCTTTGGATTTTTGATTTTTTATATTTTTTTATATTTTTATAGCATATATATTATCTTTAAATTTCCTAATTTATCAAAACTATTTTATTTAATCATTACCTTCCCCGATAACAGTGCCAAAAACATGATCCTGATTTTTTATATGTAAGGATTTATGAAGTTGACACCACTATGGTGCCAAAAACTTGATATGTGTACTAAAAGTAAGTTGTATAAAATATATATAAGTATAGGTAATTATTAATGAGATTCTACGCAAGTATACGTATCATTATCAACTAATAATGAAATTTCTATTTAAGCCCCAAATATCGATCCCACGGGGAAGGTTTAAATTTGCAATGATAAGTTTTACTAGGAAATTCACAAAAAGTCAAACAAAATTAGTGTCACTAATTTTGAATGTTGAGATAAAAAATAAATTACTTAACTATTAGCAAAACATAAATGCAAGATTTAAACAGTAACTACTAATCTACTAACTGTGTTTATGTAATGAAGATTTTTTATGTGAAAAAGCATCCTTCCCACTACAATGAGGTTTTGGTGAAATGAGATGAGATAAATGTTTATAATATGCTTGTGCCAAATAGGAGCAGTTTTAATTCTCTACCCTAATATAGTGCATAGAAAATCATTAGCTAATCCCAGGTTTAATCACTAAATCCGTGGCTAGGATAGGAGGATACTGGCTCCCACTCTAGAGCTCCCACTTTCCTTCACATAAAGGCTAACTCTCGCTTTAGTTTTTAAACACAAAGACCGAATTGGGGATTTTAGTCTGTTACTCTAAAGATTCACCAATTCTACACCCTACAAGGAATATTTCTTTATTTATTTGCACTTAATTCCATGAACGAATTTCTCCTCCATGAAATCAAATGTGATCCTCACTAGAACTCATACTCCATTTCCCGGATCATATGTTTCACAACACATTTTAACAATTCAATTGGCAGATTTAAAAACTAAATTAAGTTCGGAGTTGAAAAATCATCACAATTTATTTTATATTTTAATTATGCCACATTAGAAAAGTAAATTAAGTTTAAAGTTGAAAAATCATTATAATTTATTTTATATTTTAATACTGGCACATCCATATTATCTCTTTATTTCACCATATCTCAGAGTAGGGAGAAAGATAGAGGAAACTACTCAGACTTCATGAGAAAGGCAACAAAACACAAATTTCATATATAAAAGAAAGTTCATACAACACTAATAAACAAACAACACTTATATGAAACGCTTTCTCAAAGCAAATTCCTTGTAGCCTTTTCTTAGAAATGTAGGAAGAAGATACTCTCACTTTTTCCCTTCTACAACACTCTTACAGAAAGTTTCACACTTAATCTCACCACACAAACTCTAAATTATAAAAGAAAACTCACTAATTAAATCCAATGTGGCGGTAGAATGAAAATGGATTATGAAGAATGGCGAAAAAGGAGCGTTGTAGGACGTTGTGGAGCGAAAAGGAATGTAAAGGAGTGAAGGAGTGAAGGAGTGAAGAAGTCCATTTCCTGATGAATTTTGGCTCCCAAATAGAACCTAGGGTCGGTTCTCTAAGAGGCACCTCCAAAATCTCTTCAAAAATTGTCAAAATACGTCAAATCTTCTACAAACAGAGGCTAAACTGACATTGGCGCCGTCGATGCCAGTGTCCCGCAATTTAATTCGCTGCTATTTGTTTAAAGCAACATCGGCGCTCTTCTAGCACCGTCAGTGCTCTTCTATCACCATCGGTGCTGAGTAAAATTTACAGTCTGTTCTGTTGTTTTGCATGGTCGGCGCTGCCGTCGGCGCTGAGTATTTCTTTAAAAACGTCATTTTGACTCTAAATTCCATCCTTTTTGCTTCCTTTTTGCTTTATGTCCTAAAAATCAATAACCTATAAGAAACCATCAAAATACCTTCTGTTAAAGTGAAATATCCCATAAAATAAGTATAAACTATGGGTATAAAAATGCATATATTTTCGGTGTATCAGAACTCTCCTTGAGCTCCTCTATAGTGGCCCCACATGCTAAGTGCTAGAGGTTAGGACCAGTATATGGAACTTCAACTTGAGCAAAGAAGAGTTTAGATTTTCTAATGGTGAGGGTTTCTTTTTAGTCCTCTAGGAATAGTCAACAGGAAAGTCCTATGGCTAGACCCCAGGCTACTAAAGATGAAAAACTAGACCTCAATCAAAAGTGAGGTCAACAAGCACCATGAGGGTGCTTCTATGATCAACATTTGCATCAAACTTTAACCTTTCCCAATTACCCAATTTTTCCCATAAATACCAAAAATGCCCTTCGTGGCTCAAAAATTCCTGAAACCTCCAAAATCATTCTAAATTATTCTAAATGTTCCCAAAATCAATTTGAACCACTCAATTGGGTCTAATTTGACAAAAATTTCTCATTTTGACCAAAATTCCCAAATTTTTCCTAAATGCCTAAAGTCCCCATATCACCCCAATTTGCCCTCCCATTATCTCAAAACTCCTCAATTTCAATTCTAAACTCATTTTCATTATGTCCTAACCCAATTGAGACCAAATTCAAGCCCAATGCCAAGCTCCAAATCCAAGTCCTAATGAATTGCCTTACATTAATCTAAAGTCCTAAGATCCCCAAATAGTGCTTCATGATCAATAAAATTCCCCAATCGCAAATTAACATCAAATTCAACATATTAAAATTCAATTTCAACCAATTCCAAATCCAATTGAATGGCCCATGATCAATTTCCAAAATTAAAATCATCATGTGCATGTTTAAAAAGCCCATACCCATGTGCATTTTTAAAAGCCCATTCCATAAACTTTTGAAAGTCCAACTTGAGCTCACATTACATAATTTCAATCTTTCATAATTCCATGACATCCAAAATCACTTTACCATGGCATCATATCAAATTTCTCCATGCATACATGACACTTTATTAAAATTGGGCAAGTTGGCATTTTCCATTAAAAATCCATAAAATCAAAATTTCCTTTTGCATGAAACCTTGCCATGACCACATACATATCATGGCATGACTCATATAGCCTTCCAAGGGCATCATAAAGTCAATTTTTGCCAAAAATGGCAAAAGGAGGTGACCACTCCCCTCTCCCTCCTTCACGTGGACTTTCCTTCTTCATGCAACAATTAAACCCTTGCCCCATGCCCAAGCTAGCAACTTGACTTTACTCAAACCTTCCTTGGGGTCATTCTAAGAACCCTCATCATCAGTGAAACAAAACCAACCCTTGGACCAAAGGGTACCTAGCCCAACTTACGCAAACCTCATATTCCCCTTGGGTATTCACCTTGGAGCCACTATTAAACCAAATTGGTTGCACCACTCAACCTTCTTAGCCTCCATAAGCCTAGAAGTGATCTGACCCTAACCAGCCACCACCTCAACCATCAGGAAACACCCAGCCTGTGAAGGCCTCAATGGCTTAAAACCCAAAATTAAACCCCCCAGCTGGCTAAGCCCCATTGACCATTGGAGCTTTTCTTCCCTCCACCTAAGCTTCCCCCTTGCCACCATGACATGCCCTGATGACAACCACGGCCATGGCTATAAAAGGAAACCCTCCAAGAGCAAGAAGGGATCATGTAAATGAACCCTAGGGAGACTCTACCAAAATGCCTCTAGACCTTCTCCAAGACTCTCTGAGTGCAAGCCCATCGGTTCCAAACATCCATAGCCAATTTCTCCACCCAATTCTCAACCGAAACCAAAACATATTTTACCACTCCACCACAATCCTCCAAACTCAAAATTGAGTTGCTCCTCACCATCCCCTGACCAAAAGAAGGGGATCCCTTTTGAAAGCCCCATCCTACAGCTACCCCAACGTAACTCAAGACCATGGCCCTACCAGAGCCCAACAACGCTTCCAAGAGGTTTGTAGGAGTCTTATAAAGCTTCTACAGGCACCTGATTAAGGCCAAACCTCTCAGGTAATGGTATTAAATTATCCCCCCAAACAAAGATCATTTTTACTCTCATGGAAATCGACTTGCTTTCATAGGCATGCAACCGTATGGATATGCTTGTCTCGATTATATGCAAATTTAAGAAAAAGCTGCACTTAATTTGATTGAGAATCAAGGGAGAAATTAGGTTTAAAAAATGAGTGGTTCTTAGTTTAGGAACATGAGCAGTCCGATCGCGCGTGTATCAGACAGCTGGCCCAGATTACGTCGGATGAGTGAGTGGAGCGATAAAGGTAGGTAGTGTGGTGGCTGAGTCAGATGGTAGCTTCTAGCACTGCGGCTTCAAAGAAGCCGATGATGACGCGATGGTTGAGTGGATAAATAGGAAAATAGGAATTTTGATTTATTTTAATACCCAGAACCTAGAAAATCCATATCTTTGCATAGAGAAATCATAAAAATTAAAAACAAATATTGCGTTGCTTACTGAATATAGAAGAACATTGTGGAACAAAAATTAAAATTATTTGACCTATATTTAATTTTTAATTAACTAAAAACTCTCTATAGTCTTTTAATTTTAATTAAATAAATATTAATCATCATGGCTTAAGATTTTGGGGGTTTAATTTTCTTATTCTTAGGTTTGCTCTCTGATTTTTCCAAAGTCAGAGAACACCTCTAAGTGTGGAAGCCCTAATTTTCAAAATAAATCACATCCGTTTAATTAAAAAATTATAAAATTAACATATAAATTAAAAAACTTAAAATTTGTTTTACTTGGTTCACTGTGACTAGAGGACCCTAGGAAAAATATAAATCAAGTTTTAATATCTATGTAAATTACTATAGTTAATTAAATCGTAAAACCCATTAAAAATAAAAATAAATAAAATAATATTAAAAATAAAAAAATATCATCCCACACTGTAAAAAATAGTCACATTAACTGTTCGTTAATTTTGAGATCATTTTGAAATGATTTATCCATTGAAATTGATTTTCTAAGCTAAATTTGATATTTTCATTCAAAATAATTATATAAATTAAATTGAAGGTCAAAAAATTATAAAAAGTGATTTTATGAGTTCCTTGTGATCAGAGACATTTAAGAAAAATAAAATTGAAATTAAAATTAATATTTGATTTTTAAGATATATTTTAAATTTTAAATAATTAAAATAATCATAAAAATAATAAAAATCACTAAAATTGAAAATGCATCAAAATGTCGTAATTGTTTTTCTAATCACTTAAGACCAAATAAACTATTTTATATAATTTTCTAAATAAAGTAATAAATTTTTAAAGGCTTAAAAAATTGAATTTTCCATAATTTTGCACTAAAATAATTGCAATAAATGAAATAAAAATCACAAAAATATGAAATTTATTACTTTAGATTACCTAAACTTAGATATACTTAATAAAAATATAAAAGCTAATTTTCAACTTGAATAATATTTTTTATTTAATAAATACTTAAAATCATCAAATAAATCTAATAATTAAAATATAATTTGAAAAATCTTAAAGATTGGTCCTAGTGGTCCTCTGGACTGGGTGAACCCCCAATAATTTTCTTAAGGATAGATTATTTCTTTTGATTTATCAAATAAATTAACTTTGGAAAATATCTATTTTTGAATAAAATAATTACGTAATTAAATTAAATTTTAAAAATCACATTTTCTTTTCTGATAAGTTATGAAGTGGGAAGCCCTAAGGGTAAAATGATTATGTTGAATTTTTATGTCTTAATTAAATTTTAGGATTGGTTAAATGGTAAATGGGTAACTTTAATCATAATAAACTCTTTTGGATGATTGAAACATAAGGGATTAAATGGTAGAAACCAATACCCAACTTTTCTACAATAAAAGTATAATTGTAATTTTCCCCAATTGCTATAATTCGGGTCAATTAAATTAAATGATTTTATGGTGAGGGGTTAGATTTTGCAAAATGATAACTCACTGATTTAAAACCCCTAGCCAATGTTTGAATGATATTATAATCATTGATAAGGATTTAAAAAATATATCATATAATTTAATATCTATAAAAGTTCTCAATTTATTCCACACATAAGTCTTAAGGGCTTAGTAGTGAATTAGGCTTAATTTGGATTTTTTTAATGAGGTTTAGGAAATATAACTAATTGTAAACATTTTGCAAACACTACAAGCCCAGCCTTAATTGTAGGCATAAAAGTCTTAATAACCTTATCTTGCTCTCAAGGGCACTCATTTATATAACTTTTAAGTGAAGCACTAAATCATTAATTAAGTAGCCCCCTCATGAGATACTTAAAACATCAAGTTTACCGAGCATAAGGTATTTTGATTAGTCAAAACCTAAACTTAACTTTGGATGATTATCTGAACAATATATTTAGTTCAAATGAACTCAAAATGTTTCATAAGATTCTAAAGGTTGTTTGGTGTCATGCTTCAAATATCCTTATGATCTTTTGGATATTTTTGAAGGACTAATGAGCCTATTATACTTTGCTCAAGAACATCATCCATCAAAACTTCTAGTTAGCCTTTAAATTGTGACACAGAACTTATTAAGGGTAGTTTAAAACTTCTTCCCTATTTTTCTTTCCCACAATTTCATTTAAATTTCAAAAAAATTATATATACATTTTGCAAAGATTAATATTTCAGCCGGAGTAGCGAGAAGATGAAAAATACACTTTTACAATTTTATTTAATTTCTGTGATTTTATTTACTGCAATTTATTCTTGCTTTAAAATATTATATATATGCTTGGTTGTAAATTTTACTTTACCTGCAAAACAAAACAAACCTTTTCAAAACCAATCAACACTTTTTTCAAAATTAAATAAGATTTTCAAAACCAAAATCTAAACAATAATTTTATAACATGTCCTTTTGAATTTCAGGGAGTCCCTCGGAGGAGGTAATCCACAGTTACTAATGAGATCTCCCCGATTTAAATGGGTTTAACAACTCAATTAAGCTAAGTAAATTCAAAAGAAAATAATGATACCATAACAAGGGAACTGCGGGATCCTGACCTGTGTCGCTCTATTCAACTTTAACCCCCATTGATTGAACTTGAACTTGTCATTTAAACCTTTAAACTTTAGACTTTAGAACCGCTACTTCACCGAGGTGCTTAGAGCTAACTATATGGGCAGCCTTTTACAATAGCGATCTAAGATAGCACGAAGATCTACTATAGCAATTTATTTCCTTAGAAATTAAAACAACAAGCAATAGAATTTCGGGGTTGTTCGCTTAGTACGACATAAATCCTCAACTCATATTTAGGCTTTTGCAAAATCATGTTGTGCGATCTAAGCCCTAAATATTTTTAGGATTTCGAGGTTGTCGTTCATTGTGACCTAAATCATCACATCCTCGAGGCTATTTATGCGACCGTCTTGCATAAATATAAGCTTTATATAATAAAAATTGGTAGGATGAAACATTTAATTTCTTCTCACCGAAAATTGAAGCCAAACCAAAAGATTGCTTGGAAAGTCACCGAGGTTCTCCTCAGGAACTGTGGCATCCCCTAGTTTTTCTTCCTTTGGATTCCATGATAATATGTTTCAAATTTGAGTCGTTCCCATTTCACACCTCTTTGTCCGATCCTTGAAAAGTCCTACCTTTTGAAATTCTTGAAGGCATGCTTTTATGATCTAAAACGAGAGTTTTTTTTAAGTGACTTTGATCATTTAAGATGTAATTAACTATAAGGGTTTGCCCTCATAGGAAACTTTATGAACCCAATTGAATATAAACCCTACTAATCTTCTATATTAGATAGGGAAATTTGTCGGCACATAAAAAATGGTTCACAGATCAAACAAATGTCATAATTCTTTAGTTTATTTAATCAAACCTTCACTAGAAAGTAGTGTATCTATCCTTCGGGGTAGGTACATTGCTTGTGGTGTCATGCTTGATCATTTAAACTATTGTCTACATAGGATGTGTTCGATCTCATATTTAAAAAATTAAAATATTACCTTTTCAAAATTAAAACACTATTTTTCTAAAAAAATTATATATATATATATATATATATA
>JXCR01069507.1:206260-281271 GCA_002079205.1 Phalaenopsis hybrid cultivar
TATATATATATATAATTAAATTAAAACCATGCCTTGAATCCATGAAATATAGCGACCGATAGTAACTTTCATGTTTGGATTGGTATTTACAATTTGAGCTAGATCTATATGTATTTTAACCCTCATTTAATTTCCAAAATTTAATTAAACCCTTTAACGTTATAATCACAAATAAGCAATAAATTTAAAATAAAAAAGCAGCAAAAATGAAAATAAGAAAGGCGTGCCTAGTTCACGGAGCGACCTTTGTTGATTTTTAGTCCTTGCAACCCTCAGAATTTTCTTTTTAAAGCTGTTAGGATGGCCTCACCGACTTTAACCTTCTCCTACAGTCTACCTACCAGCCGAGAGGCCCACAACATTGCATCAATCATCAAATTTGGATCCAAATGAGATGGGTTTGAAGTCGTGCTCGGCAAGGCCCCATTCATTGTGATGAAAGTTACTACTCCAATCGTTCAAGAGCCATCTGTTGAGTTCAAATTGAACTACGACAAAAACTTCCCTTCTTGTAAGAAGATGAAGATAGTCACTACCCTAGCATCTGAGAAGTCCGTTGCTCTCGTGTCTGCCTGATCTGTCGCTCCCTTATCATGGTGGGTTGTTACATCTACCGTCTCTACTGTCACTACGCCCACAACATTATCAACCAAGGGAAAGGAATTACTAATTGAGGAAATTTTAGTAAATACATTTGCTGCCTTATCGTCAGTGTTTGAGGTTGATTCAAGTTCAAGAGTTGCACTATTAACTAAGTCCCATAAGAGAAATCGTAACCAAAAGATTCAGAGGGCTTCTAGGGCCAAGGTTATAGAATTATTATCTCTTAATGAGATTCCTTAGCAGGAGGAACTTGGAATGATTGAAACCTCTCCTCTCCTCCGAGGGAATAAGTTTCACCCACTATTAGATACTACTAGAGCTGAAAGTCTTCGTAGGATTACTGCTACTTTTCCACCATCTCATGGTCATGATGCGGAGAGGGAGAAGCCCACTCCTATCATCCGAGTTTGCACCATATTTGAATTATTGGCTACCAAGGAGTGGTGTTCTGTTGCTGAACTATGTAAGCGGGTAGGCTGCGCAGTATCACCCCGGATGAAGAATAAAATCTTAAAGAAAGTTAGACCTGTCCATCTGTTACAGAAATCAACAGAAGTGCCTCGAGCCTGTATTCAAGTTAGATTTCATCTTGGAGACTATACCAATACCATTGCCATCATCTCAGATACCACCACTGTTGCCCTAAGACCCGTAGGAGTAGATCCACCTTAAAATTACATGATTTTAGTGTACATTTCATGATCATTTTATGTACATTTTAAATGATATTACCCTTTAAAGGAAGATATTTTACATGTTTTTATCTTTAGGTACAAGAAATGGACTTTTAGTAAAAATTGAGCAAAAATGGTGTCATTGGAGTCAAATCCAGCAATGAATAAAATTCTGACCTAGCACATTTTGATATGTCTTTCTATGCATAATCTCAGTTACATTTATCACATATTTTGAATGAAATTACACTTTAAAGAAAGGTTAGTTTCATGTCTATCTTGTAGGTTTATCAATTTGGAGTGCAACAGAGTTGAAACGGGGTGAAATGAAGTTGAATCGGAGCAAAATGGGGCAAAACGGTGAGCAGCCTGCAGGGTGGCGCCTAGGCACCAGAAACCATCCACGGGCAATTTTGGATGGTTTTTGTTGGTTCCAGAGTGTTCTGGAAGGTTCTCGATGGCTTGTACGTCCCATAGAGTGGTAAAATAAATCTAGACACGTTGAAAGGCTCATGGATGAAGAGGTGCATCTCTTGGAGTGAAAGAGTGTGTCCTTTGGAGGAAGAGATGTGTCTCTTAGAGAAGGGAGGGGTTTTTTGTGTCTCTTTAAATAGGGGGTTGACGCCTCTCATGGAAGGATTAGAGGGTATTTTAGGAGTTTTAGACGAATTTTAGAGAGAGTTTGGTGTGAGTTTATGAAGATGTAGATTTCTCCATTTTCTGAAGAGATTGGTGAGGGATTTTGAGAGATATGATTAAAGAAGTATGAGAGGCGCATGGATCCGCAGAAGACTTTGTTGAAGAGACTTTTCGTCATTCTTTCAAAGGGAAAAAAAACTAAGTATTGTGTTCTTCATTATCTTGTAATTATTGTAAACACATTCTAGTAGATTTTCTTTGATTTAAATAAAGTTTTTAGTCGTGTTTTATCTATGCTTCGTAAGTAGTTTTCTTTACACTTTTTTTTAATATAAAGTAGTGGCATGCGTAAGAAAATTTATTTTATGGTAGACTTGTTTTTATTTTAATGTGATGAGTAATATCTCCTTCGCTTCATTGACATAACTTGAGTGAAAATAAGTTATGTTAAAATTTTTTGTAAGTGAAACTAAGACTTGGTAGGGTGGTCATCTCACAACTAAAGTGCACTCACATTGTCCGGTTGGCTATTGCTAAAAAGTATGGGCAACAATGCAACTTTTAAGGAAATATAATTCATAATCTGTTTCTATTAGAAGCTTCTAAGTGACAGGTAGTTGCATAAAACTAATAGAATACTAAGCATACTTATATGCTCAAAAGAGGGTAGGTAGACATATGTTCCTTATTAGCACTTAGTTTTTTACATAATTCTATCAATTTTTTTACTGCTTATGTCATTATCATCATTTTACTTTTCTTTTACAATGAATTGGATGCATCTTTAGGAATTTAAATATCCTTAGAAATTCTCTAGTTTCATAAATGTTATGGTATTTTCACAAGCTCTTAATTTACTTTGCAAACTGATCACTTGCATTATTAAAATTTATTAAAAATCATACAGACCTGAGAGGGCTAAGATTTCTCCAACTAGTGAGTACCACATTCCACTTTGGAAAGAGCAGTGACAATCGTCCGAGGGGGAGTGCAAATAAATAGGGAGATAAGATTTTTTGGGTGTAAAATTGATCTTTTTAGGGTGACAGGCAAGATCCTCTTATCAATTTGGTCTAGAGATTGGAACCAAGCGTCACTAGTAAGTCCTATAGAGAGGACACAGTGGATAATCTAAGAGTGAGAGACAAGAACCTACCCAGCACTACTATACATGCCGACACCAAATTTAGATTAGCCAATGCTCTTTACACATCAAAAGAAGTAAAGAATAAGTATGCTTCTATTTGTCACTGCAACATTATATTTTAAGCATTTCATTCCTATAAATTATCTAGTTCAACACACAAGAAGGCTAGTCTTTAATATCTCAAAATTCTCCGAACCAACTAATCCAGACAAGTTATCTTTGGAATTAAGATTTTCATTTAGTAATAATAGTTGTTCGAAAAAACTACTTTAATCGACATTCCAAATTAAAATCTGATAGTAGTAGAATAGAATTAGCCTAAGGGATTTATAACCTCGCTTTTCTGATGGATTGATACTCTAGGTTTTAAAAGAAAACCCTATATTAGTTGAAACCATACTTATACTAGCGTGGTACCCCTAGTGTGTAAACTATTTTCTAAATTTTATCACATTTGATTTTGCACACTAGCCACTAAATATAAATTCAGGTCAAGTTTTTAACAATCATTTGGAAGCTAAA
Organism: Phalaenopsis hybrid cultivar; assembly: GCA_002079205.1. Lineage (NCBI taxonomy): Eukaryota > Viridiplantae > Streptophyta > Magnoliopsida > Asparagales > Orchidaceae > Phalaenopsis > Phalaenopsis hybrid cultivar. The sequence continues at coordinate 209,846 of JXCR01069507.1, forward strand.
TTACTGTGTAATTGTGGGTCGTGCCAACCAGTCAAGTCACGTCTGTCCTAGACTATCGTCTACAGTTGTTTTTGAGGATTTCCCAAAAAAGGTAATGGAAAGAGACCTGTTACTATTGTACTTTGTCTGCATCATAGGGAGCATACTTCTCTCCGACACACTGATGCCTCCTCTGAAACAAGCCATCTTAAGGCAACAACGTCAATGAAGAAAGTATGGTTACTCAAGGGTACCATACCGGTACATTCTGATGAGCCAGTGGGGCGGTTTCGTGGAATTTAGCATAATTCTGATGTGCCAGATGTTGTTACTGCCATTGTTATACAGTCTGTTACAGAGCAGGATGATGTTTTAGGAAGACCCACAGGTCTTAAGTTGATTCAAGGGAAAGCAATTGATGATAAAGTAGAAAAGCTCAGAGTTGAGATTGCAGAGCTGGCAAAAGAGCAAAGAATAGATGTTGATAATGAAGATTTTGATTTCACAAACTATCTTTTTGAGGAGTCCATGGAGATTAATGTCGTTGAGAATAGGGTCATTATATCCATGTGTAATGCTCCACTTTCTATTGAGGGGAACATCGTGGATGACATGCAAAGGGCCATTCAATTATGAGATGACATATCTACCGAATGAAGAAATGGATGGAGGAGATGGCCACCACCATGGCTACCATGGCTACAATGCATGGACAATCTCAGTCATAGCAGATGGCATCTACGGAGGTCAATCAGCTTGCACTAGGCAAAAAACCTCAAAGTCATATGGCTTATTATTTAATTCTAGAGAAAAGATATGTTGTTGTAGATCTTCATGCTATTGTAGATTGCTTCCCACAGAGTTAGCTCCAAGATCCTCGTTGAAGTAGTAGTCTTAGGGTCTAAGGCTTAAAGGTTTAAATGACAAGTCCAGCTCAAATATTATTGGGGGATTAAAGTTGATTAGAGCGACACTGGTTAGGATCTCATGGTTTCCTTATTCTGATACCACTATTTTCTTTTGAACTTACTTTTTTTAAATGAGCTATTGAGCTTTTTTAAACCGTGGATATCTCATTAACAACCTGGGTTACCTCGTCTGAGGAACTCCCATAAATTCAAAAGAGCATTTTATATTTAATGGCATTTCAAAAAATTTATGATTACCTTTGAAAGTGTTTAATTTAATTTTAAAAATCTTTGATTAATTTTTTAAGAAATTTTTATGTTTTGTAGGTGAAGTAAAATCCACAACCAAGCATGTATAATATTTTAAAGAAAGAGCAAATTACAGTAAAAAAATGATAAAAAGTAGATAAAACTGTAAAAGCATACTTGTCATCTTCTCGTTACTCCCACTAAAATATTAGCTTTTGCAATATATACCATTTTGTAGGAACAGAAAACAAGAACAACAGTTGAAAGACACCAAACCCCAAGTCTTGACTTGATGAGTCCCTAATGGTCTTAGTAGATGATTTTCTTGAGCAAAGAATAATAAATCCATTTGTCCTTCAAAATATCCAAAAGTTCATAAAAGTGTTTTGGGAGTAATGCTTAATAACCTTTAAATCTCTCTAAATTGTTTTGAGTTCATTTGAACTTATTGTGTTGCTCAATTGATCTTCCCAAATTTTTTATTTAGTTTCAAATTAATACACCCTATGCTCAGTGATCCTAATATTTTAATTATCTCATGAGAAAAGTATTCAATTAATTAGTTGATGTTTCAATCAAGTTTTATGTGAATGAGTGCCCTTAGAACAAGCTGAAGCTATTAATGACCTCATGCCCATGGTAAAGCTTGGCCTGTAGTGTTTTCAAAAATGTTTATAATGAATTATGTTTTCTTTCCTAATCCTCATTAGGCAAATTCAAGTTGAGCCTAGTGCACCACTAAGCCCTTAGGGTCTAACATTTAAAGACCCTACAATGATTAAATATTAAATTAGGTGGAGTTCAATTCTTTATCAAGATCATGTCTAATCATCAAATCACCAATAAGGGGGATTTAAATTAGTGAATTATGATCTTCCTAACATAAGCCCACCACCTAAGAATCATTTAATTTAACTAACCTCCAAGTTATAATAATTAAGGAAAATTATAATAATAACTTTATAGTGAAAAAGTGAGAAATTGGTTTCTACCATTTTAGTCCTTTATATTTCAATCATCGAAAAGGACTTGATATAATCAATATTAACCTTTTAGCCCTTTTAATCAATCCTAAAATTTAGTTAAGGCATTGAGCATCCAAAATTATCATTTTGCACCTACGCTCTTTACTTCATAACTCATTAAATATAATTTAAATGACTTTAAAATTTTTAAAGTACCCCTCTCATTGGTCAATTAAAATATTAGAGAGAAAATGTGCTTTTTCAAACTTTTAATTAATTTAAGTAGTTATTTTTAACTCAATAATAGAATTTTCAATATTAATTTATTTACCTAATCATAGTAAAAATTTTGTTCATCAAAAAATTATTGGAGGTTGACCTAGGTCGAAGGACCACTTGAACAAAATTTCATGATTTTTCAAATTATATTTTAATTACTATAATTATTTATTAGTTTTAGTGATGTAATTAAATAAAAAGTATGTTTTAATTTCAAAAATTACTTTTTATATTTTTATTAATTCACTCTAAGTCTAGAGAACTCATAAAAACAAACTTTTCATTTTTTTAAATTTTTTTAATTTTTTTTTATTATTATTATTTTAATGTGAAATAGAGAAAATACATTTTTAGCCTTTAGAAAATTATAATTAACTTAGAAAAGATGGGAAAAATATTCTAATGAGTCCCAAGTGATCAGAAAGTAATTAGGAATATTTTAGACCATTTTTGTATTTTTACAATTATTAATTATTTTTAATTAAAAAAAAGCTCACAAATAAAGTATTTACTTTAATATAAATTTTATTTTTTTTAAATGGTGTCGATCAGAAGGAACTCAGAAAACTACTTTTCATAATTTTTTCTAATTATATTTAATTTAATATAATTATTTTAATACAAAAATACCATTTTTAATTGGTAAATCAACTTTAGTGCTCAAACTATATCAAGTAAATTTCAAATTTTTACAGTGAGTTAGAATAATTATTATTTACAGTGTTAAATTGATTTTGTTAGGTTTTGAAAAATAATTTTTTTAAATAATTTGTTATAAGTTTTAGAGATTTAATTAACTATAAAAATATACAACATTACTTATATCCATTTTATATTTTTCCTAGGATCCTCCAACTAGTGGAAACATACTAAAATTAATCTCATAATTTTTTAACTTATATTTTAGTTTATAAAATTATTTTAAGGAAAAATAGGCAACTAGACTTCAAAATTAGAGTTTTGAAGATAGAGATGTTTTATGACCTTGGAAAAATCAGAGAACAACCCTACTAAAATGAGGAATCAACCCCTAAAATTTCAAGTTATTGTGATTATTATTTATCTAATTATAATTAAAACACTATAGTGATTATTTATCAACTAAAAATAAAAAATTGGTCAAATAATTTAAATTTTTGTTCCACATTATTCTCCTTTATTCATTGAGCAAGAGGGTATTTTCAATTTATTTTTTAATTATTTTACATAAATATATGGATTTTCTAAGTTCTGTAATTAATTTAAATAAAAAAATCCTTGAATTTCCTACTTATCCGAGTCAGCCACCACCTTAGCCTACAACGCTCCAAGCTTTCCACGTGTCGTTGCACTATTGGACACTGTCATCCACCTCTGTTGCAATGTGGCCCATTGTTCTTGTTTCATCTCCTTGTCTCGCCAAATCGTAGCCGTCCAATCGATGCACACGTGATCAATTGACTCTCCATTATCTTCCCCGATCGTCGTAACCCGAGAACCATCCGACTTAAAACCTTAAGATCTCTCTCGATATTCAACCAAACCACATGGGGTTTCTTCCTACACCTTCATCTACTCAAGACAAACACATCTTTATAGTTACATGCTTATGAAATCAAACTTCTTTTAACAAAAGCCCAAACCAAGCCAATAATTAGGGTTTATAATCTATACCTGAGTCTAAGAGGGGAGGCCTCAATCAGATGCTTGTGGAAGCTTCTGTAGAGTCTGGTTAACCTCCAAGATGTGTTATTTTCCTCTGATGAATAACCTAGATAAGAGTTCAATGAAATGGTGAAACGACCTTAGTCAAAAGAAAGGTTAGGGTCCTTAACAAAGGGGGGTTTCACTTAGAATCGTCTTAGTTTGGTTTGGAGAAGCTTTTGGAACAATAAATTTGAATTTTTGTGGAGTTTTAGGAAATGGCTAGAAACTACACTATTTTTGAGCTCTGAAATTAAGCTCAAACAGTGGGGAAGATGGTTAGAGGGGGCTTAGAATGTTTTGGAGGAGCTATGTAAGCAATTTTGCAGATTTTCTCTAAGGAAATTCGTGATCTCCTCCATTGGCTGTGGGATGTTGATTTTAAATAGAGTGGGAAGGAGTGGGCACCATGGCTGGCCAGTGGGTGCATTGTGTTGCTTATGTGGAGGAAAGAAAGGTGTAAGAAACCAATTGGAATGAGCCAACTCAAGGAGTTCAAATTTGGAGTTCAAAGCTTGGGGTGGCTTTTGGTTTTAGTGTTTTCTGGCCACTAGGCCAATTGGCCAAGCCAAGGCTGGTGCCTAGAGTGGTCAGAGGAGCCAGGGGAAGCTTAATGATGATTATCCCTGAAGGTTGATGGTTGATGGAAAATATATTTTAGTTTAGCCAAATATGGGAAGAAATCTCCTAAAATAAGGGCCCTTTGGTCCTGGTCATGTAGGGTGGGCTTGGTGGGTCTAGCCTAGTCCCTAAAGTCTAAAGGCTAGGTGTGGTGACCAGGACTTGTTCAATTTGAATGGGTTTGGTACAATTCAAGGTTTGGGTTTAAAATCATGTCATGAGCTTGGATTTAAGTTTGGGTTTGGCTAGAATTTGATTATGTCTCAATTGATTAATCAAATTGGCTTGGATAATTGTCATGATGAGTTTTGAAAAGGAATTGAGTGATTTTGATTTGATTTGGGAGTCCAATTAAGTGGAATTTGGCCCATGACCAATTTTGGGGCAATTGAGTTTGACTTGAGTTTAGATTGGGCTAGGGTATAGGTTAGAATAAATTAAAGGTTCAAAATGGTCCAAGTGTTAGTAATGAAGAGCTTTCATATCAATTGGGTAGAAATTTTGGAGTTATGAGGTTCAATTTGTTGGAATTTAGACTTAGGTGTAAATTTGAGGATTTTGGCTTATGTAGGATTTGAGTAAGATTTAAGGCTAGGCTAGGGCCAATTGAAATTTCAATTTTGTCTAAAGAAATGTTATAAGGAAATTGGAATTCAAAATTAGAGAAATTGGATAGGTTAGGGGTTCAATTTGGGGAATTGGGTATTTTAGTTGGGCTTGGAATTTAGGTTTGAAATTGGGTTAAATTGAGCTTCAATTTAGTTTCATTCAAGCTTAGACATGATGAAGTTGAGTTTAGAATTGAAATTGAGTGAGATTGAAGTCAATTTGGTTGAAATTGAGGGTGAATTGGGGAATTTGGGTATTTAAGGGCAATTTGGGAATTTTGGTTAAAAAAGGTCGAATTGGACTCAATGAAGTGGTTCAATTTGAATTTGGGGACATTTGGAGTGATTTTGGAGATTTTAGGGCTTTTTGGATTTTTTGGGGTATGAAGGGCATTTCGGAAGTGAGGTCAACAAATGGACCCCCCTTAGGTGCAGTGTGCCGAGCCAACACACCACACGTATTGGCTTTGATCGAAGAGATCAAAAAATCCAACATGATTGTCCGAGCTAACACACACAGAACAGAACAAAGAAGAAGTGAAGAAGATTTCCACTAGGGAGTAAATAGGGACGCTAGCTGGGGAAATTGAAAGAGGATACCAGAGACAACTATCGGGTAAACTGATGGCCACGACAAAGATTCGATTTGATTTTGAAGTCTTAAATGTTAATTTTGATTTTAGTTTTGATTTAAAATTTGGGAGATAGAATTATGTGCTGGTAGATCAGATTGACATGGAAAGCACAGGGACTCACCTCCAACTCAAGAGGCCAATCAAAAGTGCAAAGAAATATGAGAATATGATACCTTACTCCATTTAAGGTGGTCTTATACCCATCTCAAAGAGTAGGAAATCAGAATATTTGTGGGATGAGAATTGAATTTTAGGTACCAACCTCGAATGGAGAATCAGAATCCTTGTTTCATTTATGGGGGCTCCCACCGATATTGAGAATTAAGAATAGGATGCCTTATTCCATTTGGGGGGGCTCACACATATCTTAAATGATGGCAATTAGAATTTACGTACTGACCCCGAGATGAGAATTGGAATTTAGATATCGAAAGCCTTGCTCCAATCAAGGGGGCCTCACATCGATCTCAAGAATTGAGAAAAAGGATGCCTTGTTCCATTTAAGGGGGCCTCACACTTACCTTGAAAAATGAGAATTAGAATTTAGACCCCCAGACTGTGAATTGGAGTTTAGGTTCCAGCCTTGGAATGAGAATTTTAAGCCTTGTTCCATTTAAGGGGGCCTCACATTGATCTCGAGAATTTAGAGTAGGATGCCTTGTTCCATTTAACGCGACCTCACTCCTATCTCAAAAGATGGGAATCAGAATTTAGGTACTGACCCCAGGGTGAGAACTGGAATTTAGGTACCATATTTTGAAGGAGAATCCGAAGCCTTGTTCCATTTAAGGGGGCCTCACACTAATCTTAAGGATTGAGAATATGATGCTTTATTCCATTTAAGGCGACCTCACACCTACCACGAAAGATGAGAACTAAAATTTAGGTACCAGCCACATATTGAAAATCAAAAGCCTTGTTCCATTTAAGGGGGCCTCACACCTACCTCAAAAAAATGAGAATCATAATTTAGGTACTGATCCCAAGATGAGAATAAAATTTAGGTACCAGCCTTGGAAGGAGAATCAAAAGCCTTGCTCCATTTAAGGGGGCCTCACATCGATCTTGAGAACTAAGAGTAGGATGTTATGCTCCATTTAAGGGGGCATCACACCTACTTCAGAAGATTGGAATCAAAATTTAGGTACTTACCCTAGGATAAGAACTGGAATATATGAACCAGGCTCGGAATGAGAATCGAGAGCCTTGTTAAATTTAAGGGGCCCCACATCGATCTCGAGGATTAAGAATAGGTTGTCTTATTACATTTAAGGGGGCCTCACACCTACCTTGAAAGATGGTAATCAAATGTTAGGTACTAACCCTGGGATGAGAAGTGGAATTTAGGTACGAGCCTCATCATGAGAATCATAAGCCTTGTTCTATTTAAGGTGGCCTCACACCGATCTCAAGGAATAGGATGCCTTCTTCCATTTAAGGGTGCCTCACACCTGCCTCAAAAGATGTGAATCAAAATTTAGGTACTGACCTCAAAAGTGTCATGAGTTGCAAAAAATTTCTCAGATATGACGTAGAAAATATGTGAACAGAATCAGAATCCATGCACTGACCCAAAAATTTCATGAATGTGGAAGACAGGAACGTAATGCGAAAAATATGTGGATAGAAACAGAATCCATGCACCAACCCAGAAATTTCATGAATGCAGAAAACAGGAATGAAATATGCACCGACCCAAAAATTTCATGAAGACAAAAAATAGGAATGGAATGTGAAAAATATGTGGACAGAATTGGAATCCATGCACCGATCCAAGAATTTCGTGAAAGTGGAAAACAATGATGGAATGCAAACATATGTGGACGGAATCGGAATCCATGCACCGATCCAGAAATTTCATAAGAATCAAAATTTAAGTATTGACCATGGGAGGAGAATCGGTGTTTGGGTACCCACCTCGAGTACACTATATAAGTGCGAGGAATTTGTGAGAAGAGTGTGGGAAATTATGAAGTTGAGCTTGTGAAAAGATTAATGGGATTCGTGAAAAGTGTGAAACTCCATGGGGATTATGAAAAATCCAGGTAGACGGTAGAATTCATGCTACGAGAGTGCAAAGTGTGGAACTCCAAAGTTGAGATGAATCAGTTTACCAATATTATCATTTTTTTGTTATTTTTGTTATCACTTTTTTATTATTTATGAGGATGTCATTGACCTCATTTTTGGTTGAGGTTTAGTTTTTCCTCTTTAGTAGCCTAGGGTCTAGCCATAGGACTTTTCCNACGTGTTTATAGTAAGAAAAAAAAAAATTGTTCCCATAACTTTTTGCACAAAATAAAAAATTATCAGGATTGAGTGTTTAGACTAGAATGTAGAAAAATCGGGTAGGCTAATGAAACTTTCTTAAAACATATATCGTATGAGTTTGTAAGAAAATTAAGGACAAAAGGATAAAATATAATTCAACTAGAATTTAGAAATCAAAATTGCATCATAAATTATATAAAAAGTCTACTGCTTGACATGCAAAAACAATTTTGCTGATTGAATTTTTTTCCAAAAGTAATAAATGTGAATTTTCAGTTACTTGCTTAAACTAAGGATTATGTCTGTATTACACGGAAAACAATATCCTACTTGCTAGTGGATGTAATGAACATTTTGCACTCAGCATTCTTCTAGTTTTTGTCTTCTTATCGTTTTTTAAGGAGCTCAGTTTACTTTAGATGAAAGTGCATCACACAAGAAACGCATGAGTGGCATGAGTTGCTATTAAAAATTGGTAAGCACAGTGGCCAAAAGGATGATGACCGTGGAGATGGAGAAGTTTCAGAGCAAAGGATCTTAACATTTTTCTGCCCTAAAAATGTGCTGTAGGACAAAAGGTAACCCAAATATACGCACCAACAAATAAGAAATGACTATCGAAATGATGTGAAAACCACAGGAGGAGTAAATGAATAGGCCAGAAAGCAGACGCTATAAGCCATAGTGTACTGGTAAATGTATGGACAGAGACAAGGGTTTTTGAATCTTGAATAATCAAGAAACTATTTTACATTCAGTCAAAATATAATCCTGACTGTTTAATTTTTTGACATTGAAGACCCATTGAGATGATTTTGATTTATCATTTTGGTGATGTAGGTTTGGAATAACCATGTATAGTTACAACCAAAAACAAACTTCCTAAAAATAATCATGTCATGTCCCCATAAAATGAAGTTCCAATACATTAGTCAAATCCTAAACATCAATTGTCATTTCAGCACCATGAGCCTATGGAAAACTCCATCCTAAGCTCGCCGTTTAGATTATCTCATCACCTTTTTATATCAGCTGACATTTTAACACGTAGTGCATCTATACATACTCCTACCGATCTGACATTTAGAATGTCTTGGGAATTTTTTATATTTATTTAAAAAAAAAAAATAAAATAACTCCTTAACCAAGAAACTATACTACTATATTACCCCACATTTAGAATTATTAAATAAAGGAATATCTCAGTTTCTTGTAATTTTGGAATGAATAGATGAAACATGGGTCAAAAAAAGAAATTTTAGACTTTTGGGTGCCTTCATCAAAATTGAATCAGCTGAAAAATAGCAAAACAGCGTGTCAGTAGAATCTCTGTTAATAAAATCCTAAAATGAGAGCCTTTTGCAAATATTCAGCTCCTGGAACTTTAGATAAACTTTGGGACAAAAATAAAATAATACAATGGAGAGGCCTAAATGCAAAAAAGCAAATATTTAATTCCTTAATGTAAAAAATGGCCAATCCAATCAAATAGACAAGCCTGCACTGGGCCAACCCAATTTTAATGAGAGCCCAACTATGCAGAGTTCCTTAGGAATAGTTCCAAGCATGATACAAGGTTTGTGAATCAAAATATATATGATCCAAACTTCAAAGGAACAGAGTATACCTTTTAAAAGCAAATATCAAAATTGTGATATCCACCAAAATTACAAGAGAAAGAAAATCTAATCTCTTGAAAGGCTAGCATTGCGAAGGACACAAGAAAGAATTTTGTCAGGGCAATGCAAAATCTTCCATTACTGTAAATATAATCTGTAGACTGGTTTTTTTTTCCATTTCCTTGATGCTCAATCACTGTTTCAACCCAAAAAGGCTCTAGCCAACACCATGATGACCAGTCAATAAAAAAGCATCTTAATTATGACTTGGTTTGCTTAGATTAGCAAGGAGTTTGTTTTGAATGAAGCTAACAAGACCCAATCCCATAGATAAATATACGATCTTAAAGATGATCCAAAAGACTTAAGATTTTATATTTAATACGAATTAAAATTTCATAAGTCATAAAATTTCACTTCTTTATATTTACTAGTGACAGCTTAAGACTCAAAATCCCAATTATGAACTCGCCTCAAAATATTGGATTTGATGGAATTTGCGCATACATCTCTATGTTTGACTGAGAACGCCTGACAATTTTAGAGTTATTACATAATAGACGCATTAACATATCACTAGCCCAATCAATCAAATTGGGGCTTACAACTCTGGATTTGGATAGGCTTACGATTCATGCTATTATATGGTTTAGATTTTTGTGGTTAAAACCACACTCGATCAATAATTAAGGGCCCGTTCGGGGCAGCTTGTAGGGGTGCGGTGGCGGTATGAAAACGTCGTAGAGTTGTTTGGAAAAGACATTCAGCCCAGCGCATCCCTGCCACTCCCACACACTTCAAAAATTTTGTTAATAGGCGGGGAAGCGTCTGCTTCGCACGTTGGGGTGAAGAATTCCTCCCGTGCCCTCGCCCTCGCCCACCCCTTCCCCGATCTCCTTCATCCTGGCGGAGCTCAACACCAGAGAGTGAGACGGAGCGTGGAGGCCCAATGTCGTTCCGAAGCGCATTCCTATTTCCAGCTTCTCTGCAATTCATCTTGAGCTAGCCTTCCGCCGACCGGTCTCTCTCGAATCCTCTACGTCGATGGCGGGAATTTTAGCTCGTTGCTCGCTGGAAGTTTGTCGTGCTCTACAGACGGCGATAAAGATCGAATTTTTTTTACTGAATTAAAGCGGCGCACAATGATTTTTTTTCCTGTTAAAAGATTGTCTACTTCGATTCTTGGTTGGACAACCAGAGGGTTTGATCCTTTTGAGAAACCCTATATTTAAGTTTTCTCTGTTATCCTTTTGCCGCTTATAAAAATGCGCGTGAGTGATTAAAATGAAGAATAAAAATCATATATTTATCGAAGTGGCATCGAAGATTAATATTGAAAAGTTAATATTGAAAGCATGTTGAACTGATGAAGATTATCGAAGTGGCGGGAACAAAAATTTATCAAGTGAATACAATTTAACGTTTATTTATGATATGCATTGTTAGAAAGTTTAATGTCATGGCCCAACAATATTATAGTCAGAAGGAGGTGAGGATTTAGGATGTTAAGTGTTATTAATGTCAATATTATTGTGAGACAGGATGGGTTGGCTAGGACGTCACTTGCAAGTGGTGTCACATTGAATTTTGGTAAAAGATGAGCTTGGGTTTACCATTCAAAAACTAATGCTATATTTACTAATTGACACTCTAAGAATACCAGTGTATTCTTTTGATACTCACAAGAGTGTGAGCAGTCTATGTTATCTTTTTGAACTGATCTATAATGATTTGCGGGTTCTATTTTATCTATTTCTGTGCTCATACAGTTTTTTTGCAAACAGCTTAACCAGATAGGGGCAAAATAGTCATTTATCCAACAACTGCTGCCAGTAAGCCGTTCTGAATAAGCTGCCCCAAATAGTAAGTCAACTTATTCTGATAATCTGCAGGTTATCAAATTATCAGAATAATCTGATTATCAGCAGATTATAAATAATCAACAGCTACCCCAAACAAACCCTAAGAATTGAAAAATGTATTGTGCACATGTTGGCTTTGTATATAGAAAACCAAGAAATCAAACCTTACTACCACTTAATCAAGGAAGCCTAAAGAAGCGTAAGATAGCAGTTATATCTCAACTTTTAAGAGAAGCCCAATGGTCAAGTCTTACAATCCCTCAATTTTGTTGGGATGCATATAATCACTCATGGCTTCGACCAATTAGAAATAAAAAACACACTGCGGAATTGGATGACAACAATTTGAAAAACCCGGAACAAAATTTCAAACAAAAGAATAATAAAAGAAATAAATCCCAAAAAAAGCACACCAAGATTTACGTGGAATAACTCGAGAACAGGAAAAAAAAACCATGGAGCCACCACCAAGCAATTTTCATTATGAAGAACCATAAATATATAGAGGTACACTCATATATACTCTCTGTAAATATAGAAACTTACAGAACTACACTCCAACCATTCCTCTCAATCTCACAAGAGAAAGCCCTCATTGAAACCTGTCGAGAATGTTGCACACGAGATTGACAGCTTTTGTAGCTTGAAACAAAGACTAAAGAATCATGTTTAGCAAAGTCATTCTGGCGACATAGCCACGTCAAGTAGCGGGTCAAATATTTCATCGCTTGGGATGAAACATAGGAAAAAAGGATCCTCCGTGGAGTGGCTACATACGTTGCAGTGAGTTTCGTAGCCCGGACTAGCTACGCCTGTTTCAGGCAAGGCTACGCCAAGCCCAGATGCAAAGGCACCTGTTTGCAGTCGTGTAGGAGCACTCTTTCAGGTGCTAGGCTCCACACTCCAACAATCTCCAACTTAGAGACTGATAGCACCTAAGAATTGTCCTCCAACTTCACATCTTTATCTGTAACATCTTCATAGTCTTGTACCGTGGTGTGACTCACCACCAGTTACAACTTTCTTGGACTCCAACTGATGTCAAGCATAGCAAAACTTTCTCAATAATCAGCACATTCGTCAACATGTTTGCAGAATTCTAAGTTATGTGTATCTTCTACAAGAACAACTATACATCCTTTAGAAGAGAGCATATAAAGTAATATCTCAGCTAAATGTGGCTTGTCCTAGCATAAAATTAAGTGTTCTTAGTAAATGAATTGCAAACATACTGTCACTATAAAACTTTTCAATCCTCTGCTCTTTATCCAATTATGCCATAAAGCTCCTAAGTCAATTAATCACCTTGCTAGCCTCAGTGATAGCAATATATTCAAACTACGTAGTTGAAAATGCTACAACCCCCTGTAGCTTGAAAACTCAACTCACTGTTGTATTTCCTAAATTGAAGATATACCCTATCGTGCTCCTTTTACAATCAAAATCTCATGTTATATCTAAACCAATAAATCCCTGTAAATTGATATCTACAGTTTCATGGCAAAGTGTCATATTGATTGTTCCACTCAAATACCTGAGAATCTACTTCATTGTCTCTCAATGATACTTTTCTAGATCACCCATGTACTTGCTGGCTACTCTCACTATATATATAGTATCTGGTCTGATACAAATCTAGCATATATCAGACTTCCAGCTGTTGAAGCATGATAGTTCTTCTACTTCATGCTTGCTTAGTTTCACACTTCGGCAATAATTCTTGTAGACAGCTTGAAATGATTACTATTGGGATGCAAAAAATTTGTCTCATGTTGAGCATTTGTAAAATCTTCTCAATATTCTCTAGTTATTTTTTAAAAACTTTTAGAACATTTAGAGGCTATTAATATTTTTTAAAGTTTTTAAATTCACACTAGGTCATACAAGAACCTAACATTAACAACAGCCTAAATTTAAATGTTAAACATAAAAAAAGGGTTCAGGGCTTGAAAAAAAATCGTGAAACTCTTCAAATTGATAGAGCAACGTCTCTAGATTATTTATGGAGTTGATCCTAAATTTTCAAAGGATTTTGATGGGTCAAAAGCTTTATAGGACAGGACAAGATCCTATTTAGTGCATGTTTTAGTTGACTACATCATAGGAGAAATGGTATGTTTTTGGGAGGAAAAAATATGAAACTTTATGGGAACATAAAGCAGATGTAGCTCAGGAATCCCACAAAAAGAAAACAAAAATAATATAAATAGAAAGGGATAAAACTACCAATCACCAAATAGGTAAGTTGAGGAAGACTATTAAGACATCTCTAGCATGGGATGGCCACCAAGCCTCCACACCCTCTGAGAAATCCCAAATTTTGAAGTCAACCAACAATCAATCTCAAATATGTAATAAATAGTCCTTTTACAAACTGTAATTCAAAAAAGAAAGAAATAAATGTGTGAGAGTGAGCGGCAATTGTTTTGAGTTGAGGAGAGAGGTTTCATGTCATGTAGCTGGCCCAAAAAGCTTATTTGTAAGTAATTAACTGCCAAATTTTTATTTAATTAATTAATTCCCTCATAATTTTATAAGTATCCCGTCATAAATTTAAAGATCTACTCCAATAGATAAAATCTTCAAATTTTCTCTACAAACCTTTATAAAGGTAAAACACACACAAAGTCTTAAATTAAAATAAAATTACAATTAAAAATTCTTAAATTAATTAAATATTCTTCGTTCTTATAATTAGCCGAGCATCCTTGTTGCTCTTACTCGTTGTAGTTGGACCATATGTTGCCAACGCTACATAATTTACCCTTACCCTTGAAGAACTCTCTAAAGAGTCTGAGTTCATATAATCATTCACAAAATCGAGTGATTCAAGCCCATGAAAGCCATGTATCATTAGGTAATTTCTCCTTCCTCCCCACTAAGCACCCGTACTCTCCACCGCCATCAATATATGTTTCATTTGTCAATACGTGGTATACTTCAAAAATATTAGGCAAAATATCCACCTACAATTGGTTGCTCTCTCCATCCGCAAAAGAACTAGTTTCTAAATTTTAATCTAATATATTAACTTGAAGCGTTACTACATCTTCGATATTAAATATAGGGTTTATATGCATGTAGTGAAATAATTCCAAAATATGCATTTGGTCCCATTTTATAATAAATTTAGATGGTTCACATATTGTTGCATGAAGCATTTGAATTTAGAGGTATTTTTCATGCCAGATACGGATCATAACATATTCATCTCATTTATATTATTTTGTAAATCTAATTTTATTCATATATTCAACATATTAAATATTAGATTGGTAAATTTATTTCTTAATAGTTTCATATACAACAACAACAAGAACAAACCTTTATCCCACTAAGTGCGGCGGCTACATGAATCAATTTTCTCCATTGTGACCTATTGAGTGTCATATTTTCATTTAATTCTAATAAATTATGATCAAATTTTTACAATATGCCCAAGTCTTTCTAGGTCTACCTCCGTCTTTCTTAACATAAGTCGAATCTAAAATGTCTACCCTTCTAATCGGATCTTCAGATGGTAAATGTTTGATGTGACCAAACCATCTAAGATGACTCTCAAATTTTGTTCGTCATTAGAGCTACACCAACCCTATCACGCCACCTAATCATTCTCATTTTGGCAACACTTCACTTAGTTTTATGCTTCTCTTTTAAATGCCAACATTCAGCGCCATAGAGCATTGCAGGTCTCACCACCATCTTATAAAATTTTCCTTTCAGTCTAAGCGGTACTTTTCTATCATACAAAATGCCCAAAGCATTCCTCCACTTGAACCAACCAACTTGAATTCTACTAATAACATCCCCATTTATATCACCATCAATTTGAACAATAGACCCGAGATATCTAAGCGTTCACACCTTTTAATAATTTGATCGCCATAGTTACAATTCTGTCACTAGAGCTACTGCTACTTAAATTACATTCCATATAATCCGTTTTAGTTCTACTCAAACGAAGGCCTTTAGACTCCAATGTAGACTTCTATAATTCAAGTTTTTCCTGAGTTTCTCTCTCGTCTTATCCTCGAGAAGGATATCATCAGCAAAAAGCATACACCAAAGTACATCCTCCTGTAAATGTCCAATAAGAGCATCCATAACTAAAGCAAAAAGATATGTGCTTAAAGTTGATCCTTGATGTAATCCAACAGAGATAGGAAAATATTTGGTCAATCCTGCTTCTGTTTGAACACAAGTAACAACTCTAGTATACATATCTTTAATAATTTGAATATAAGTCATATCAACATCTTTCTTCTCAAGAACTCTCTAAAGGATATCTCTTGAACCTTATCGTAAGTGTTTTATAAATCAATAAAAATCATATATATATCATCTTTATTATCTCTGAAATTCTTCATCAAACCTCTCAATAAATCTATAGCTTCTATAGTAGAACTGCCCGGCATAAATCCAAATTGATTATGAAAAATCTTTGTAATACATCTTAACCTATGTTCAATTACCCTCTCCCATAATTTTAAAGTATGACAAATTAACTTAATTCCTCTATAATTCGCACACTCTTGTGCATCCCCTTTATTCTAAAAAATTGGGTCCAAAATACAATTCCGACACACCTCAGACATCTTTTTAGTTTTTAAAATAATATAAAGAGTTTAGTAAGCGAAGAAACTCTCAAATCTCCTATATATTTCCACACTTCAATTGGAATATCATCAGATCCTACCAACTTTCCACCCTTGGTTTTCTTTAAAGTCTCCTCAACATCTTTTTTATTAAAGTGACAGTAAAATAAAACATTTTATTATTATTAATGATATCAAAATCATTAAGGTCGATTGTATTTTCAGAAACTTCATTAAAAAGTTTATCAACATAACTCACTCAACTATGTTGAATATATTTTTCTAAGAAAAACACTTTTTTTAATTTTATCCTTAATACACTTTACTTGAATTAAATCTTTACTTTTCTTTTCTCTTTGTTTGTCTAGTTTATATATATATTTTTCACCCTCCTTAATATCTAATATATTTTTATTATAGAAAACTTTTCTTTTCATTCACTAAGTACCTCTTTTGTCACTTGTTTAGTAGTGTTTGTTATTCATCCCACATAAAATTTGTTTATTCATGAATATTCCAAATCTTGAAATCTTGAGTTTTACTCTGAAAAATAATTTTATTTGTCTTTTAGGTACCCATATAATTCTATGATGATAATTCCTATTCTTCTTTATTTTACAACTCTTTATCCTAAAATCTAAAACTAATAATCAATGTTGAGTAATCAAATCCTCACTTGGAATGACCTTACAATCTTTACATTCTTGACGATCTTTTCTTCTCATAAGAAAATAATCAAATTGTGTTTTATTAGATCCATTCTTATAAGTAAAAATAAGCTTCATTTCATTTCTTGAATAAAGTATTAGCAATAATAAAATCATATACTAAAGCAAAATCTAATATGACTTTACCTTCTTCATTAATCACTCCAAAACCGTAGCCATCATGAATATTTATAAAATCTTCTACCACTTTACCGACATGTCCATTTAAATCTTCTCTAATAAAAATTTTTTCTTCAAGAGGTATCATTTGTATTAAGTCTTCTAAGTCATTCCAGAATTTATCTTTAGAACCTATATCTAAACTTACTTGAGTAACATAAGCACTTATAATATTTAAAATCTTAGATTCAATAACAATCTTAAGGGCTATAATTCTATCTTCAATTCTATTAATTTTTACAACTTAGGGTTCGTTTGGTGCTGCTTATTTGGTGCGGTGACGTTTTAAAAACACACCTGACCTGTTTGGGTAAACTGCGTTTGACAGCTTATGCGTTTTGAAAACGCTAAAAGCAGTGTTTTCACACCGCACTTAGATAGGTGCGGTGCGAGCTTTCTTGCAACAGTCTGACTTTTTTAAAAAAATAAAAATTTGTAATAGTCACCGCACCTAGCTTATCAGCAGATTATTCAATAAGTTGCAGCTGTCCCAAACAGACCCTAAATCTTTCAAACTCATATCTATAATTACACCTACACCAATTCTAGTGTGACTCTTACCTGAATACCAAAATTTAAAACCCAAGTTATCAATCTCCTTATCCTTTTCTCCAACCCTTTTAGTTTCTTGAAAATATTTATCTTTCTATGAATCATAATATCAACTAATTATATTAATTTTCCAATGAGAGTACATATATTCCATCATCCAATCCTAATAATAGTTTCATGGACTAACTTCTTTACCTGCATCCATCTGTAATGTGAGAATATATTCAAGTCATACAACGCGTCACATTCAAGGGATGCCCTAGCATTTACACAATGATCAAAAGAATTCATGTCATGATTTTTCGATAAATTTTATGTTGGTTGTCGACTACCTAACTCAACCCTCCACTTTCCACAACAGGACTTGGGAACCGGCGATTACAGTGTTTCCCTAATAGTTTAATACAAGACAATAAAATCTTTATAAAATGTAAATTTAGAATCTAAAAATATTTTAAAAGGCATTTTGAAATTGAATGTGCATACTATCTCAAAAAGTGCTTGTTAGGTTGTTTTTGAGACCGTACTATAATAGGCAAATTCAAACATGACTAAAGGTAAATCCCAATGTCCTATGCGCTTCTTAACTAATCATCTTGATAGGTTCTCAAGTATCCTATTAACTAACTTAATTTGCCCATCAGCACGATGATAAATGGCTGAGAAAAAATTAAGCATAGTCCTAATCAACTTTCATATTGTCTTCCAAAAATAAGAAACTAATAACGTCCCTATCAGATTTTATAGCATTCGGTAAATTATATAGTCTCAACTCCTTCAAAAATTTCATTTCAATATGAGAAGCATCAAAAGTTTTGTTGCAAGATAATAATTGTGTCACTTTGAAAAAACTATCCCCCACCACAAATATGCTATCAACTCCCTCAGGTATTTGAAATAACCCCAATACAAAATCCATAGTAAATCCTCTCAAGTTCTTTATGGAATAGGCAAAGCAATATACTTCTTAGCTCTTTGTTTGGTTACTTCTGTCTGCTTCAATGTGTAGCATTCAAATACAATCCTACCTATGTATCTTCTGATAGAAGGGCAACAAAAACTGTTCTCAACCAAATTAGAGGACTACTTTCTCCCCAAGTGTCGAACAATCCTTCGAATATAGTTCTAAGATCAAAAATTTCGAAAAGATGTCCTAGGGATGCCAAACTACTAATCCTATACAAGTATCCAACAATGACTAGAAAGGAGCTCAATAAAGACAAAGGCATTTCTTTATGCGAATGAAAAATAGCATTAAAGTCAGGGTATGAAGGAAAAGCCTCCATAAGTCTTGTAAAAGTAGGAATCTGAAACTTTACAAAAACAATGGCAAAAGCTACCAAAGAGAGACATCTGCAGGATTATTTTCAGCACTAGGCTTGTGCTTAAGAGTAAAAGTATAGTCTTCCAAAAATTCTATCCATTTGGCATGTTTATAACTCAACTTCTTTTGAATTTTGATAAACTTATGAACTTATGGTCAATGTGAAGTATGAAATATGTTGTGATTCGTGTCACCAATGCTTGATTGACTGAATCATTGCATGAAACTCTTTACCATAAGTGGAATATCTTTGTCTAGCACCATTTAACTTCTTACTAAAGTAGACTACAAAAAAAAAATTGTGTAATTTAATACTCCCCTAATGCCTATTCCTAAGGCATCACATGCAACCTCAAAGTTGAAAAAAATCAGGAAATCACAGAACTGAGGAAGTAGACATAAGAATTCAATTTGATTAAAAGTTCCTTGAGTACTAATAGTTCATTTAAATTTGATGACTTAGAGGAGCTACAATAGTGTTAAAATGTCTAATAAGCCTCCTGTCAAATGTAGTTAAGCCGTGAAAACTCTTAACATCAGTGAATGACTTTGGAGTTGGCTAATCCATGATGGCTTTAACTTTAGTGGAATCAGACTTAGGTCATGTTGTGGTAAATATAAAACCCAAGAACGCAACTTCTTGACTTATAATAAAACACTTCTATAAATTGATGTAGAGCTCTTCATTAAATTTGCTCTTGACTAACCAACAATGGTGAAGATGCTGGTCTTTATTAGCACTATAAATGAGGATGTCAAAAAAAAAAAAAAAAGGAATGAGCCAATGAATAGTCTCAATAGGATCTTAATGATCCTCATGAATGTGTTTCGAGCATTAGATAAATCAAAGAGCATCACAAGTCATTCATATAGTCCATCGGGGGTTTTAAAGGTTATCTTCCACTCATCCCCTAATCTAATTTTAATCTAGTAGTAACACTACTAAAATTTATCTTTGTAAATAGAAGGCTCTCGAGATATAATCCAGTTTATAATCAAGTCTAGATATAGAAAATAAATATTTGATGGTGATCCTAATGACAGCTCTATGATCAAAACACATTTTCCACCACCCATCATTCTTAGATGTTAGTTAAGTAGGGACTACATAATGACTAAGACTCTCCTAGATAAAGCCTTTTTTTAAATAACTTATTAAGCTAATCCTTCAACTTAGCATGCTCGGACGCGTTCATCCTATAATGCGGGAGAATTAATAGTTGATTGTTTGGCATAAGATTTATGGCAAATTCTATATCCTTTAATGGTGGAAACTTATTCGGTAAGTCCTTTGGGTATGCATCTAAATATTCATTTAAAAGGCCAAAGACTTCAATAGTAACACAAGTATTAATGGAAGTAGAAGTGACAACTTTTAGATGAAGTGAAGGATGAAAATATTTTGGAACACTCTATAAAGACTCTTAAATCTAACATTCTCAAGAGTGGCATTTAGCTTTAAAGTCGTTATAATTTGACCATGTGCATAATCATGTTGGAATTCCCTAATATGGATGGCTTAATTCAAATTAAATGAATTTTATGACCCTTCTTATTTTGATCTCTAGGATGTAGGTCTGAGATGGGTTTTTGTGCAGGGGATGACGCTGAACTTTTCTATGAATTTTATATATAAAGTTTGATAATTTTGTCATTAACATTGAACATCAGTGTTAACTTTTCCATGCTGAGTGATATTCATATACATCAGTTTGCCAATGTCTCCATAGAATAATATGAGTTATATCTATGGAAAGACATCACACCCTATGTTTTTCTCATACCTCTACATTTTTATAAGCACCATACACCTAGTAGTGATTGGATGGGATGTATGGTTCGCCCAAGTCACATGAAAGTGCACTGGATGTGGCTCAAACTTTCGGCTAACCCTTATATGTGTTTAGATGGATATTACATTCATTGCACCACCTTCATCAATTGCTAATTTATATCTTCCTTTAGTGCATGTTAAATAAATCTAAAGATGTTCCTTCTCCTCCAATCCTCAGATTCATGCTTTTCCACAATTTGGCATCTCATCATGCTCGTAGGATGGCCAGTCAAGTTTCCCAAATCATCATCCGAAAAGGGTGTCTCATCAATATGATTTATTCCATGTCCATTTTCCCCAACTCTTGATCATCCTCTAAAGATAAGATTTAGGCTCTGCCATGGTTTGCATGTGCCCTTCTTAGTGGTATTTAAAACAAGTGACGTTCTTATTCTTATAGGTGGGCTCAGTAATGGCTTTACTATTGAGGAGATTAGTGGGTGGAGGACAAGTTGAACTTTGATTAGGATGAGAATTGAATTGTGCATTGATCCTTAAGACAGATGAAAGATTCTTCTGATTCTCAATGTCATGAGCATATTGAAATGCATCTACAAAGGTCTAAGGGTTTTGTAACTTAACGTCATTCCTTATATCAATCCGCAGGCCAATGATATATTTATTGGCAAAATACCAACTTTACATGGGTCCTAGCCACTAAATATTCAAACGTACTCAACTACTCAGTGTGCATGTTCCCTTGACTAAGGGTCATAAATTGTCAATGAAGCTTCTTATTGTGATGTCTTAGATAATACTTAGACAAAAACACCACTTTCAAATCAACCCAAGTAAGGTCGGCTCTATCGAGTCTCTCTTCTTTAACCAAAATATTGAACCAATAAATTCTGATATGGCCCACAAGTGTCATTTTGGTCATCCTCAGATAATCATACATCCAATGCCAACCAAAGAACTCATCCATTATGCCAAGTGAGTCAAGGATTCATTTCGATCATTGACCTCATCGACTGTTGAAACTTATATCTTAATTTTCCTAATTGGATACCCAAAAGTAATCTCCATTCCTCATGTGATGATTCTCTCTATATGATTATGCTTAAGTCCTTGGTTGTGCTTATCAGTAGGGTTCTCTTCTTCTTGGACATTCCTCAATGGGATGAATTAGGTGGGAGGAACAGGAGTCCACAGTCTAAGATTCAATTGGGTAATCTATTCCATTATAGTCTCTGGCATAGTATGCACAAATTTCAGACTTCCATTAGGTTACCTTCAAGGTCATTTTCCCTAAAATTAAAATCTTCAACCAATTTGGCTAAACACTCAAGTTATTTCATGTTAGCTAATTTAGGCAACATATTATGCTAATCATTGTGTTGTGAACAGACAATGCAAAGACACAAGCAAGAATAAAATTAAAAGTGAAAGTATTAGTAAGTGTTTGCTAATCTAATATGATTTAAATGATGCACAAAAGAGTAAAATATAAAGTGTTAAAAATTTAGGCTCACACAAAAAGGATAAAAGACAAACTGAGCTAATTAGCATAAATATATAGAAACTATGAAGTTCAACTAGTTTATGCCAATGGTATAAATTAGATCTTTATGTTTAGATTGAGTCTAGATATGAAAGACCCTAGAAAATACTTGTGGATCTCACAAACTCAATAAAATTTTATGCCACTCAAATAAAGTCTAAGGATGGGATAGGGTCAACGGGCACGTCAATTTGGTGGAGTCATCTAATTGGAGGAATATCATAAATTTCATAGAATTGCCACTAAACAAAAAAAACTTATGTTCTAAAAGAAAATACACATAATTAAAGAGAAAAGTTCAAAAAAAAAATNTGGGCACGTCAATTTGGTGGAGTCATCTAATTGGAGGAATATCATAAATTTCATAGAATTTCCACTAAACAAAAAAAACTTATGTTCTAAAAGAAAATACACATAATTAAAGAGAAAAGTTCAAAAAAAAAATAACCAAGTTTCAAATGTAAAGAACTTTCTCTTATAAGTAGTCCATCAATTTTGTCCTTTTGTCCAACCTTGAGCACTAATACTATAACTCGCACGAAAATCTCAAGTTTTCCTTGGAGAGATAAAATGCATTGGGTTAGAAAGATCCAAAGAGNATAACCAAGTTTCAAATGTAAAGAACTTTCCTTGTAAGTAGTCTATCAATTTTGTCCTTTTGTCCAACCTTGAGCTCTAATTCTATAACTCGCACGAAAATCTCAAGTTTTCCTTGGAGAGATAAAATGCATTGGGTTAGAAAGATCCAAAGAGTGTGCATGGAAGTACGAGAGGCTTGGGTTAAGGTTTGTTGAGGTGAATCTTATAGAAATCTCAAATTATAATCGGCCATGTAATGAGCAGGCTAGCAATAAAACAAATCAAACCTGAGTTTAAACCCTTATTGCGGGAAATATAAGGAACCCATCGCTTGAAATCACTTGAAAACTTCCCAAGAATATATATATATATATATATGGTTATTTTCTAAAAAATTTTAAACTTTTTAGACTAATAATATTTTTTTAATATTTTAGGTTCAAACTAAGTCATGTAGAAATCTAATATGGATAGCAGTTCAAAGTAAAATATTTAGCTTAGAAAAATAGATTTAGGGTTAGAAAAAAAAATTAGTGAAACTCCTAAAATTGATATAGTGATGCCTCTAAATTAGAGGTAGAGTTGATCCTAAGACTTTCAAGGATTTTAATTGGTCAAAAGCCTTATGAAATAGAACTAAATCGTAATTAAAGCATGATTTGGCTAACCACACCAAAAGAGATTTAGCTATGACTTTTGTGGGAAAGAATTCTAAAAACTTATAGGAAGATAGAAGAGATGTAGCACAAGATTCTTAATAGAAAAATTTATTTCAAAATAAGAAAAGAAATACCACTCACCAAAAAAGATGGTTGAGAAAGAAAATCAAATCTCCTCTAGCATGGGAATGGCCACCACACACTTGGAGAAAACCCAAATATTGAAATCAATCAGCAAGCAAGCTCATTCATATACAAATAAGCAATAAATAGTCATCTTACAAACCCTAATGTAAAATAGGAAGAAATTAGAGAGGAGAGAGAGAGAGGGAGTGGGACCTTTGTGTTGAATTGATGAAAGAAATTTTCCTTTATTTTGGCCAAGCCAACTAGCTTAATTTTAACTAATTAATTAGATAATTTTATGTAATTAATTATTTTCCTACTAATTTTATAATTATCCCCTCATAACTTTATAGATTTACTCCTATCGAATAAAATTTTCAAATTTTCAAAACAAATTTTCATGAAACTAAAATACAAATAAAATATTACAAATTAAAATAAAATTACAATAAAATAATTATATTCTTAATTTAATTAAATATTTTTCATGGTCCTTGTACTTGGTTTGGTATTCTTGTTGCTTAGACTCCTTACAGTTAGACCCTACTTTGCATGTGTTGTATCACCAATGGCTCAGCCCAAGTATGGGTTTACTCAAGCTATAGTTTAAAAATTTTAAAAACATTTCTTTATTTAGTTGACAAATTTTGATTGTAGATAAATGCCCTCCAACTTGAATGTTGTTCAATTATCTATCTTAAAAAGTACCAATATCGAATTTAGTTAATGTTTTCTATTGGTTCATAAATTCAAATCATAAAAAAAGTTTAATTGTCAATAATTTTTTTCTGTTTCAATAAATAAATGACTCAGCTCATATCTCAAGGGGATTTTCATAGTGATGAATGGTGATTACGTTTGATAAACTTTTACCCAAATCATCACACATTCTCGATGACAATAAGAATTAGAATATTGCTCAAGCAGCGAAGATATTTTTTGACTTATAAATATGTGTTCAAAAATATGAGGGCACACAAAAGTCCCTGTTTGATTAAGCACAATTTTTTAAGGAATCATGANTAAGGATTTTAATTGGCCAAAAGCCTTATGAAATAGAACTAAATCGTAATTAAGGCATGATTTGGCTAACCACACCAAAAGAGATTTAGCTATGATTTTTGTGGGAAAGAATTATAAAACTTTATAGGAAGATAGAAGAGATGTAGCACAAGATTCTTACTAGAAAAATTTATTTCAAAATAAGAAAAGAAATAACACTCACCAAAAAAGATGGTTGAGAAAGACCATCAGATCTCCTCTAGCATGGGAATGGCCACCACACACTTGGAGAAAACCCAAATATTGAAATCAATCAGCAAGCAAGCTCATTCATATACAAATAAGCAATAAATAGTCATCTTACAAATCCTAATGTAAAATAGGAAGAAATTAGAGAGGAGAGAGAGAGAGAGGGAGTGGGACCTTTGTGTTGAATTGATGATAGAAATTTTCCTTTATTTTGGCCAAGCCAACTAGCTTAATTTTAACTAATTAATTAGATAATTTTATGTAATTAATTATTTTCCTACTAATTTTATAATTATCCCCTCATAACTTTATAGATTTACTCCGATCGAATAAAATTTTCAAAACAAATTTTCATGAAACTAAAATACAAATAAAATATTACAAATTAAAATAAAATTACAATAAAATAATTATATTCTTAATTTAATTAAATACTTTTCATGGTCCTTGTACTTGGTTTGGTATTCTTGTTGCTTCGACACCTTACAGTTAGACCCTACTTTGCATGTGTTGTATCACCAATGGCTTAGCCCAAGTATGGGTTTACTCAAGCTATAGTTTAAAAATTTTAGAACATTTCTTTATTTAGTTGACAAATTTTGATTGTAGATAAATGCCCTCCAACTTGAATGTTGTTCAATTATCTATCTTAAAAAGTACCAGTATCGAATTTAGTTAATGTTTTTTATTGGTTCATAAATTCAAATCATAAAAAAATTTTAATTGTCAATAATCTTTTCCTGTTTCAATAAAAATATGACTCAGCTCATATCTCAAGGGGATTTTCATAGTGATGAATGGTGATTACGTTTGATAAACTTTTACACAAATCATCACATTCTTGATAACAACAGAAATTAGAACATTGCTCAAGCCGCGAAGATATTTTTGACTTATAAATATATGTGTTCAAAAATATGAGGGCACACAAAAGTCCCTGTTTGATTAAGCACAATTTTTTAAGGAATCATGAGGCAACCTATGAACCTATATCTGGATTTGACTTTATTAAACTAACTCATTATTAAATAAATAATATTGAAAATATCTCTATAAAAAATCCCTACTAAGCGCCTAAAATCAATTTCTTAGGAGAATCAACTAGGATTTCCTACAGCTATAAAGAATAATTTGGACCATTGTTGATGATTATGTGGTGATGGTTGATTGAAGATGATGACATGATATCACTCATAGACAATAAACGGTGCCTATTTATCAAGGAGATGACCCTTGTCGATGAAAAGGCACCCTCTGTAGCTACTACTATTAAAGCATCATAATTCATGTCAATGCTGATCAAATGTCTCCATTCATGTTCACGTCACTAGTAGATGTCTTCATCATTCCTCACCAGTGTAGCTCTAGCAATCCGCATGTGTGGCTTCCAGAATAATGTTCTCCTAATCACTATTTTTATTTACATGGCCTTAATAGCAAATCATACTAATGTCCCTCTAACTGCATGGGTTTTCCCAATTGAGCTAAACTCTATAATTTTCTCTTCAAAGATTTTCCATGTAAAGATCCATTCCTATAATTGTGTTCAAAATTTTCATCATTTCTAAGAATCTCTACGAGCAAGTAATAATACTTCATTTATTAAAGAGATTGAGGAAGAACTGCCTTAGAAAGAAAAGAAGTAAAATAAGCTTAGATGCCATGGAGATTTACAGTTGGAGATAAAATAATAAACAACTGTAAAAAAGAATGGTTAAACAAAGTGGTTCAAAAATAAAATAAGTTGAAGTTAAGCAAAAAGTTAGATTTTAAGGTTAATGTTTAAGTAACACTAAACAAAAATGATTGGGAAAAAAACATTCATAAAGTTGAATACAAATATTGAGATAAAACTAATTATGATACTATTCATAATATCATAAATAATCAATAGAACATTGTACCTTATCTAATGTTGAAAATCCCTGCCTTTCCTTGTTAATATTTTTAGCATTTTCCATTTGGGAATTCCCTTTTACTTCTTCTATTGCTCATCTGTTTCTTCCCCGCTATATGAGTAATTGATAAATGGCTTCAAACAAAAAGGAAGATAAATGGGCAATTTTAAAAATAACTAATGAAACTACCATCTGATTTGGCCGAGGAAATCTTCATGTGAAACTCTACGTGAATATTTAAAATGATGTACAAGAATGATTTAGAGTAAATTGGGGTATTTGGAAAGGATTTTGTAAGATAATTGTGTGAATAATGTCAACTAGGTCATATTTAGATAGAATTGACCAATTTTTATAATTTTATTCCGTGTTTCAAAATACAGAAGAAAATTTTAAAATTTGCTTGAAGATGATGATAAATATCCTAATGTGAAAATTTTTATAATTCTTTTATATTTTGTTGATAATTAAAAAGTGGAAAAATAGTAAAGCAAACTAGGGAATTTGGGCTAAAAAACACAAATAAAATAGTAAATTTTATATGAACATGAATCTAGAAGAGACGTAGATTAATTCTAAAAATTTTGAAGTTTTCTATGATTAGATCAGCCAAATAAAGCCAAAACCCTACATACATAGGATTAAGCAGACTTATGGACAACCATTCAAAAAAGGAATTAGGAAGAGATTTAGGTAAAATAAATGTTGAAGAAAATGAAAAAATGATTCAAAACTTCATCAACATAAATCACAGAAAAAATCAACAAAGAAATTAAGATAATCATCAAACTCATAAAGTCTAGTGGTGGGAAATAATCACCAAACAATTCCATTTCACGAAGTGACCAAGTCTCTCTAGCATTTGAGTCTTCCTCTCGAATTTTAAGAATTTTTTTCAAAATATAAAATTCTTTTTACTTCAGAAATTAAGAGCCTTATATAAAAATTTTTCCTAAAAAAACACAACTCTTCACCTAAAAAATTAACTACAAAAAGAAGAAGAAATTAGAGTGACTAAAGTGGCAATTATACTTGTTTAACATAATGCCACTCAAACTTTCTTGCTTGGATGCTCCCTATTCCCCTTGATTGACTTTAAGCTCCGCCTAAGCATGGAACATAACACAAACAATAATCTCCTCCTAAGCATGGAACATGACATGTAAGCAAGAATATTTACTTATGGTCAGCATTTACGCAATATAAAACTATAAAATCACAAAACATACACATTATAACATGNTGCTAACTAATAGTATTATTGGCATACTCATATAAGCTTGTTGGCGATGTAAAACAAATATATGATAAATAAAGTTGAGTTAAAGGACATTAAAAATAAATAATGGTGATTTTTTATGTTAGAGTATTGACAATTATATCAATTTTAATTATGACTTCAAGGATTGCTTGATAAAGATCAAAATTTATATTATTTACATTTGGCTCATAATGACTAGAAACTTGGTCTTCAAATCATTTAGTGAATTCCTAATTTTCTTCATACTCTTACTAATTTTATTTTATAATCTAATAATATCATATTTTACATATAACAATTGATTTAAAATATAATTAAGTGAAGTATCATATCATTAAAAAGAGACATAATATTTAAATAAAATTAATGAGAATTAAGATGATATTATAAATTATCAAATGCAAATATTAAAGTTAAAAAGTAATATGTTTATAAATGATTCTCTTACTAATCTTTCAAAATGTGATATACTGATATCTTTTTACCAAACTTCTGAGCGTTCCTCTATGCTCCTTCAATGTTTTCCTACCTTAGCTCTAGCTACGACCATTTCATAACTTGTAAGAACTTTATCATTTCTCTCATATTCAAATATTGAACTATTTGAAGTGTCCCATCAAATCCATCTCAAACCTCATGCACCTTGATCGCTGATACCAAACTTGATGTATTCGAGGAAAATTTCATGTGAAACTCTAGGAGAATATTTTAAATGAGGTATATGAATGATTTAAAGTGAATGGGGGGTGTTTTGAAAGGATTTAATAGGTTATTTGAGTGAGAACTATCAATTAGATCAAATTTGGACAGAATNGTCTCAAACCTCATGCAACTTGATCGCTGATACCAAACTTGATGTATTCGAGAAAAATTTCATGTGAAACTCTAGGAGAATATTTTAAATGAGGTATATGAATGATTTAAAGTGAATGGGGGGGTGTTTTGAAAGGATTTAATAGGTTATTTGAGTGAGAACTATCAATTAGATCAAATTTGGACAGAATTAACAAGCTTCTGTAATTTTATTATAGATTTTAAGATAATAAAAATAAAATTCTACTAAAAATAATGAAAAATATCCCAAAGTTGATTTTTAAAAATTTTTATGATTTTTTTAATTTTTTTAATATTTTTATTAATTAAAAAATAAAAAAATAGAAACTGGAAACTGCATAGAAAGCAAACAGTGGTTTTTTTTTTTTTTTTTTTATTTTGGGTTGAACAAAAACACAAATAAATGGTTAAATTTTATATGAAAATTAATCCACAAAAGATATAGATCAATTCATAAAAATTTAAAATATTTAAAAATAGATTAGATCACCAAAATGGAGCCAAGACTCTGACTAGGAAAGATTATACAGAATTCAGGACAACCTTGTAAAGGACTAAGGAAGGGATTCAGGTGGGATAAAATTGGAAGAAAAAAAAAATTGATTCAAAACATTCCTTAAAAGCACAAGCATTTTACTAGAAGAAATTACAGAAAACAATCAACAAAAATTAAGATAAATCACCAAACCCACCAAAATTTAATAGTAAATAATGATGAACAAATCATTGTCCTTGAAAAAGCTATCAAGCCACTCCACCATTTGAGTATTTCTCTCAAATTTTTAAAATTTTCTTCGCAACATCAACTCTTTATAATACAAAAATTACGAGCCTTATAAAAATCATTTCTCCACAAAAGACAACTAACTATTCATTTCAAAATTAACTACCAAAAGGAGAGAATTTAGACTGATTGAAGAGGTTATTTGGCTTGAAATATAATATCACTCTAACCTTCTTATTTAGATGTCTCCTATTCACCTTGACTTTGGCCTCCCCCTAAGCATATAACATGACACATAAACAGGAATATTGATTATGGTCAACATTTACATGAAATAAAGTCACAAAGCCATAAGTCAATACTTAAACATGCACATTAGAACATGGAAAAAGCTAAACTACTAATGATATAATAAAAAAATATCTTCAAATTAATCTTCAAGCTTTGGCTCCTAATAATTGAATCTAATGAATAGGAAAACGTTCTCCTAGATTGGGCTCTGATAGTAGGTACCACCCTAGTGCTTGTGGGACCCACTTAGGTCCACCCCTTCGGCTTGTGGCCATGCCTCAAAATCAGCATAATGTACCACATCACCATCAATTCCCAAGTTTCAAAAAGAAAATTCATCAATAAGAGAGAGAGAGAGAGAAAGAAGATAACCAAAGAATCAACAATCAATAGTTACATAATACTTAAGCTGTTGAAAACATTCAATTAAAAAGAAAAANCCTTATGAATAGAAAACGTTCTCCTAGATTGGGCTCTGATAGTAGGTCCCACCCTAGTGCTTGTGGGACCCACTTAGGTCCACCCCTTCTGCTTGTGGCCATGCCTCAAAATCAGCATAATGTACCACATCACCATCAATTCCCAAGTTTCAAAAAGAAAATTCATCAATAATAGAGAGAGAGAGAAAGAAAATAACCAAAGAATCAACAATCAATAGTTACATAATACTTAAGCTGTTGAAAACATTCAATTAAAAAGAAAAACATTTTAAACCTCATTAACAACATCATATAAAAATAATAAAGGAAAGAGATGAGGAAATAAAAAGAAGATACGTCTGCAACATTAAAATAAAGTANGTCATATAAAAATAATAAAGGAAAGAGATGAGGAAATAAAAAGAAGATAAGTCTGCAACATTAAAATAAAGTATTAAAATAATATTTATATGAATGTATAATGTGAGCAATATTTAATTTTATTTTTATAGCTCTAAGGTACTTCATTGTCCATAATAAGTGTGTAGGTTGGATAATTGATCCTAATAAAAATATAAGGAATAATTAATTATGATAAAACAAAATGCAACATACAAAATACTAAATTAAATAAATGTAATATTTAATTAATCATTTCATCCATGACAAACATAAGTCTGAATCAGATTTTCATCATCATTTCTCATTAGATACGGAGAACTCTCTTCTGAAGAGTTAAGTTGAAGATACTCATGCAGAATGTTAGATGTACTAAAGCACATCATAGGTCACACATAAGTAATTTGATGGTGTATGTCATCTCTATTAAAATTTAGCTTTCCTATTGTAATTAAATTTGTGCTTTAACATCAAAAGCAATTCATGTTATGCATCAAAATTAAAATAAATATGTAGGGATAAGCATACGAGATATATAGGTCCTACGATATGGCGCATGCATCATTTAAAAGAAAAAATGTTTGGATGTGGTATAGAGGTGGCGGTGATGGTGTTGTTGAAAGTAAATTCAATGATAATTTGAGACGAGAAATTATAGAGGCACACTTATCTGGCTATACTATTCAACGAGGAATTAATAAAATATATCAGGATTTCAAAGAAATATTTTGGTGGCCAGAATTAAAGAGGAGTGCTGCAGAATTTCTGACTAAATATCCCACATGTCAGCTAGTGATGATAGAATATCATCGTCTGAGAGGTCAGTTACAACATTTACTGATTCCATAGTGGAAATGGGAGATTGCGATGGACTTTGTGATTGGATTGCCTAGGTTGCGACAAAGTCGTGATGTCACTCAATACAGTGAACGAACCAGAGCACCTGGATTTTAGTTTTCCTACAAAATATAAACTTGGCCTCCTAATGTAACGTCTTTATATAAAAGTACAACTTCTCTAACTGACTTCCTTTTGTAGCTCAAGTCTTATACCATTAATACTTCTATCTTACCCAAAACTCAATCGGCACACATGCAAGATGAGCTCGTCAACTTCTTTGAAATTTTAGTTTCAACATAAATACCTTATTTAAAGTTTATCACCTACTCATTCAATTTCTTCTTATGATATATTTGAATGTGTTTTGTTGAAGCCAATATTTCATTTTAAACCTAGGTGGTAGTAGTTCACTTTGGCAATCCAATTAATTTAAGACTCTTAACCAAATCCTTTTAGTAGACCCCACTAGTTTAGCAATTGCGAATCAAAGAAGTTGACAACTACCATGTGATTCTAGGCAAAAAAATCAATCATATCAAAGTGTCAATTTTAAAGGATTTCAATATTATTTGTTGATAGAAGTAGAAGCTTCAACCTTAACCCTTTCTTGTAACTCAAAATCATCATCTTCTAGAGGTCTAACATCATTCAAATTAGTTTGATGATAGTTTTGACTGATATCATTCAAGAATATCATCCGCTGGTGCTTCTTCCATGTGAAGGCTATGAATCCATATTTAAAGTTTATTAGAATAGTATTATTCATTATTAGCACAATCAAAAAAGAAACCATAAGTATTCTCAAAATTTCTATCAAGGTTCTGAATTTANTAAAATTTGCTTGAAGATGATGATAAATATCCTAATGTGAAAATTTTTATAATTCTTTTATATTTTGTTGATAATTAAAAAGTGGAAAAATAGTAAAGCAAACTAGGGAATTTGGGCTAAAAAACACAAATAAAATAGTAAATTTTATATGAACATGAATCTAGAAGAGACGTAGATTAATTCTAAAAATTTTGAAGTTTTCTATGATTAGATCAGCCAAATAAAGCCAAAACCCTACATATATAGGATTAAGCAGACTTATGGACA
Organism: Phalaenopsis hybrid cultivar; assembly: GCA_002079205.1. Lineage (NCBI taxonomy): Eukaryota > Viridiplantae > Streptophyta > Magnoliopsida > Asparagales > Orchidaceae > Phalaenopsis > Phalaenopsis hybrid cultivar. The sequence continues at coordinate 242,597 of JXCR01069507.1, forward strand.
ACCATTCAAAAAAGGAATTAGGAAGATATTTAGGTAAAATAAATGTTGAAGAAAATGAAAAAATGATTCAAAACTTCATCAACATAAATCACAGAAAAAATCAACAAAGAAATTAAGATAATCATCAAACTCATAAAGTCTAGTGGTGGGAAATAATCACCAAACAATTCCATTTCATGAAGTGACCAAATCTCTCTAGCATTTGAGTCTTCCTCTCGAATTTTAAGAATTTTTTTCAAAATATAAACTTCTTTTTACTTCAGAAATTAAGAGCCTTATATAAAAATTTTTCCTAAAAAAACACAACTCTTCACCTAAAAAATTAACTACAAAAAGAAGGAAGAAATTAGAGTGACTAAAGTGGCAATNCAGGATTTCCAAGTCCCCCCTCCCTTCATATTGCATCCCCTTCCTACTCTACTACCATCCCATTGCATTCCTTCCTATTCTATTCCCTTCTTATTCTAACAACAAATATCTATTATAAATATGTTGTTTGTTTGTTGAAGAGGGGATATTGATTTGTCTCTGAATTCAGATTTTTGTCTCCAGCATTTCTCCATTTCGAGAGTTGTATCCGACAACAAGAAGGTGCTCTGCTAGTAACTCGTCTCAGATGGTGCCTATCTCTGTTTGTTCCTTCCCCTTCCTGCCACCGCCTGCCATCCAGCATTTGTCTTGCAGCAGCCTACCGTCCAAAACCTGTCCAACCGCAGCTGGTCACAACTGCACCTTCTCTGGTGTCGTTAACTGCCTCTTGCATCTTCCAGCCAGGCGCAGCCCCTCCGGCACCCTTCAACCAGGCCGCAACTTCCTCCAACCCTATCAGGCCTGCCAAGCTTCCCTCCAAACCATCCAGACTTGCCACAACTCACATCCTGTCCTTTCAACTGTTGCAGCACCTCCCTCAGCCCTCCAACCATTGTCACATCCAGCCAAATAGTCCCACATCTGCGGACCAATCAATCAAAAGGCCATGTAATGAATAATAGATTTGCAATTAAACTAAAAACATAAATTGAACAATCAATCAAAAAAAAAAAAAAAGTAAATAGTTGAGTTTCAAAATCATGTAGCTTTTTTAACAAGAAAGTTCTTCAATCTCTATAAATTTTGTAATGATTTTTATAGTACTTCAAAAAGTGACAATTGATCATCGGATATGTTATGGATAGAAGAGTGCAGTTGTCCTAATTCAATTTTCCACCAAAATAGGGAGTTAAATTGAAGAGAAAAAGTTTAAAGCGGCCCAATGAGGAGCAAATTGCCAGCATGCTGACAAACTGTTGGGACCATGCGGCAAAACAACAGAGTAATGAAAGCAATCAAGAACAAGGCAAGTCACATACAGTTGTAAGCATATGGAGCTGAAAATAGATAAGCCAATGCGTAAGAGGGATGGCAAGCAGGTGACACAAGCAATCGAGCAGCTACAGAATGCAAGCTATGGGTGAAATAAAAATGTGAGAGAGGGAACAAAATGTAAGGTGAAGACAGAGATGTCTTTGTGTGAAGAATGGGTGGAAGGCTTGCATGCAGAACATGATGGCAAAAGCGACGGTAACTCGATTGCTGCAGTTTAAAAGTAAATCAACAGACACTTGCAAAAACGAGCAGGTGTGGATCATTTGGTGATCTGATACCACTTAGCAGGGGCAGTGAAAAAGGAAATAAGAGAGAACGGGGGACTTGAGAAGGCAGAGAGAGCAGCAGACAACAGTTATAAAAGAAAATATCAAAATTTTACTGGATACACAACAAATAATTCATTCCAGCCCTAAATGTCCTTATTTAAAGCAAAATGGCCTTAAGTTGCAAGCAAACAAAGCAATGACACATTTGGTAGAAAAAAAATACTACTAAAAATATAAGAAAACAAAAAAAAAATTTCATAAAACAATATCCAAAGTTTTCAAAATTAAAAAGGTAAAATAACAAAATAGCTTATTTCAGAAATTGAGAAGTTTATGTTGAGGAAAAATTCAAATCAGATGGTCTTTCATGGTGTCACGATCCAGCCCAAGGCTTAGAATTAATCAAAATGAGTACAGACGGTCGAACGGTGGAAAATTAATTTTTCTGTATTCATTTCCTATAACTAAAATTTAACATATGAATGAGTCACAATAGAAAAAAATTAAATTAAACAGTAATAAATTTATTTTAGGTCAGATTGTCCGCATCTCCGATAAATATTTTTTCTTCTATTGCTCATCTTTTAATGAAATAAGTAAACATATAACATTAATTTAAAACAATAATAAGCTAAAAATGTCAGTGAGTACATTTACTTCTAAACCACAGTAACGTAACAAAAATGAAATAATATACATGTTAGTTAAACTTTTAATAAATCGGTATAAAAGCATGTGATAATTTATAAATANGGATGGCCTTTCATGGTGTCACGATCCAGCCCAAGGCTTAGAATTAATCAAGATGAGTACAGAAGGTCGAATGGTGGAAAATTAATTTTTCTGTATTCATTTCCTATAACCAAAATTTAACAGATGAATGAGTCACAATAGAAAAAAAATGAAATTAAAACAGTAGTAAATTTATTTTAGGTCGGATTGTCCGCATCTTCTATAAATATTTTTTCTTCTATTGCTCATCTTTTAATGAAATAAAAAAACATATAATATTAATTTAAAACAATAATGAGCTAAAAATGTCAGTGAGTACACTTACTTTTAAACCACAGTAACGTAACGAAAATGAAATAATATACATGTTAGTTAAACTTTTAATAAATCGGTATAAAAGCATGTGATAATTTATAAATATGATCGATTGCAATATTTCAAAACATTCATTGTATTTCACTATATCAATAATATGTCTTTATCATTTTATATATGTGCAACCGTCATAAGAGCATCATCTAAAGCTGTATCATTTAAGTTATTTCAAAATCAATATTCTTTTTCATTTGCACGCACAAGTACTTTAGCATTCTCCACTAATATCATAAAAGGGCAAACTCCATCATACTCAAATATGCACATATATTTAGTCTATGCAGTTCATATCATTCATTAATGTATTTCTTTCAATTCAATATATTTTGTGTATATAATGCATAATAGAATTTATCGCTTAAATGCAAATCATCACACTAATATGACCAATAAAAAGAAGAGCATATAAATCTGAATAAAACTTGGCAATTGAATTTATAGATAGCAGTAACTATCAATACAAAAGACAAAGGAAAAATAAAAATGCTACTACATATCAAAAGTAAGAGTACACATTTTGTTTTCACCTTATAAAACGATTCTTTAGCTTGTGCAATGTTACTTGGATTCCTAAAATTGATTTATTAGATTAGTATTTAATACTTATGACCTGAATTGAATTTAAACATTATCATAGCTTAAATGTGGAAATTCTCAACTAATTGATGCGGAAAATTCTCCTTGATTGTAATCCAAAATCCTTCTACTATTGTTTTCTAACCTTAATTAGCAATAAAATATGTTTTAATGCCTAATAATTTTTAATTTAATTGACCAATAGAATATTAAATAAACACTTACCTTGCTAATGCCGTATTTTCTTCATCTTCCCTCAATCATAATATTTCTTCTACCTCAATCATAACTTAGTATTCCCTTCATCTTCCCTCAATCATAATATTTCTTCATCTTCCCTCAATCATATTGTTTTCTACTAATGACGTATTTTCTTCATCTTCCCTCAATCATAAAAATACTTTTTCTCTAGTTTTATCCACGAGAAGGATATCATCAGCAAAAAACATACACCAAGGTACATCCTCCTATAGATGTCCAGAAAGATCATCCATAACTAATGCAAAAAGATATGGGCTTAAAACCGATCCCCGGTGTAATCCAACAAAAATAGGAAAATATTTGGTCAATCCTCCTTCAGTTTGAACACAAGTAACAGCTCTAGTATACATATCTTTAATGACTTGAATATAAGTCATATCAAAATCTTTCTTCTCAAGAACTCTCCAAAGGATATCTCTTGGAACCTTATCGTAAGCTTTTTCTAAATCAATAAAAATCGAATGTAGATTCTCCTTATTATCTCTGAACTTCTCCATCAAACCTCTCAATAAATGTGTAGGTTTTAAATTAAAGTAAAATCATGTTACTTTATGGAATATGATGGTATTTCATCAGTACTTAATTTACTTTGCAAATTGGTCATTTGTTATGTTAAAATTCGTTATGAACTCATAATGGTTCTAGAGGGCTATGGCTTCAAATATCTAGCGAATACCACACTAAACTATAGGGTGAAGGAAAAGTAGTTCTTAGGTTAATACAAATAAATAGGGAGATAAATTGTAATGAGTGTAAATTGGGAACTCTAAGGTGACAGGCTAGAATCCTAACCAGTTTGATCTATAATTAATGAATTAAAGCTATGTTAGCCAAATTGAGGGCATGATTTGGTGACTCTAGGGTGACAGGCTAAAATGGTAACCAATGTAATCTAGGGTTTAAGAAATTGAAACTAGGTTTACTTAACTTCTTTATGCACTCAGAAGAGAGAAAAAAATATATATGCTCCTATTTGTCACATGTTTATTTAAAAATTCTAGTTGATTTACAACTACACTAGCTAATAGTTTCATTACAAGTGGAGGGAACCTCTAATTAGCTTGAACTATATGCTTCATTTAGCTTAGTGTATTTAGTTTATTAGGAACTTAGAAAAGTAGAAGTCGTTTAGTAGGATCCCCCAACACATTTTACATCACTAAATTTTCAAGCTAAGATTTTTTGAAATTGGCTAGAACTTTTCTGAGTCATTTAAAATTAATGGTTTTCCATGTGGGTTTGATACTCTGGGTTTAAAGAACATCCTATATTACTTGAGCGATATGTGCACTTACATTTATACCTAATGAATAGTATGTAACCATGGTAAATCTTAAATGATATAATTTATAAGACTCATTTTAAATATAACATTTCATCTCAATCTCACTAGGTATACCGTAGAGTTGCTAGCGGTCAAGTTTTTGGCATTGTTGTCTGCGAAAACGACAGTTAATTTAACTTAAGAATAAATTTAGTTGAACTTATTAGACTTAGATTTGAAAACTATAGTGTTTTTTTAGGCATTGTGTGCCTTTTAAAAGAGAAAAACCAAAATAATATTTTTGGGTGTGTGACATGTTTGATATTTATCTTATTAGTTTAGTCTTTATAATTGAATATTTAGTTCAGGTGCTGCAAATCTTGAATCTTACAACTTAGAACTAGAGAAAATTTTCAAAAGGATTAGAAACTAAAAAAGATTTCAAGAATCTATTGTAGAAATGATGAATGTTCATGAAGCAGATATGCTGACTATTTTAATTTCTCTCAAGTAATATATATTGTGAGAACATTAGATCAATTTGGGAAGTGTCAACCTCAAGTACCCCAAGTCATTGAGGAAAACTCATTTGGATAGTTGGTTGACACTAGCTCTCTTGAAATTATCCATGAGATAAACAATCACTCAAATAACCCATATTTCAATTATTACAATCCAGACTAGGAAAAACATTCCAACGTTAATAGGGATGTTTTTTTTTCTTTTTCGGTTGTGAAAAAGGGAGATGAGGGGTGCGTGAAAAACAATGAGACGGAGTGGAGAATACAAGGAGCGGGACGGCTGATCATCGTTGGGTCGGCATGAGATATGGTAGTGAGGTCGAGTTGGTTGGAGCTTGGAACGGCTAGGTGAGAGGAAGAGAGGGTCTTTCGTCTTGCGAGTGTGAGAGAACAGGAAAGGTTTTTTTACGGCATGAGGAAGGTACGGTAGTTGGTGCATGTGAGAAAGGCGTATGACTTTTTTAGCCTGTGGGAAGGGTGGCCGACAGCGTGCAGCATGTGGAATGGCCGGCAAATGGGATGACTAGTGTGTGTGCCGAGTTCGGCATGTGCAGAGGAGCACATGATGGTGAGTGAAGATGAGAAGGATAACTTAACCGAGAGGTATTTTGTGTAAAAATAAAGTTTAAGTTGCCGGATATGTAAATATCAAAAGTTTATTGTGCTATGTATGTAAAAACCATTTTAGAAGGGATTTTTATTTAGAATGGTAACGTTCTGTTCAACTAACAACATGCAGAAGATAGGCACTCAAGGTCATTCTTTTAATGTTCATTGACCTTAAAAAAAAATTCATATAAAAAATAACAAATAACAGAAGGTTTGATAATAAAAAAGGATTCTTCAATCTCATGGGCACCGAATTACTAATTTTAATGAGAAACTTTCTTTTGAGAACAAATTTCTATAACTGAAAAAAAAATGCAATTCTATGATCGCGATCAAGTTATCAGAGAAAATTNCATCTCATGGGCACCGAATTATTAATTTTAATGAGAAACTTTCCTTTGAGAACAAATTTCTATAACTGAAAAAAAAATGCAATTCTATGATCGCGATCAAGTTATCAGAGAAAATTATAAACAAATACCAATTCAAACCGTTCTGATCCTACCTGGCTGCCTGCTCAGAGAAACATTTCCCGGGCTGCCTCTGCCGCAGAGCATGTAGGTCTCCCCCTGGGCAGTACTCCATCACCAAGCAGGAATGCTGCTCCGTTTCAAAGTGGGTGTAGAGAGTGGGCAGAAAGGGGTGATCAAGGCGCTCCAAAATCTCCCTCTCGGTCTGCGCTCTCGGAAGCTTCTTCCGGCTCTCCAGGGCATCCTTGTTCATAATCTTCAAGGCGAAGAAGCAATTCGTACCGCTGAGCTCTGCGAGGTAGACGGTTCCAATATCCCCACATCCCAGTTTCTTCTGGAGCCTGAAATGGCTCAGCACTAGGTCGCCGTTGCGAGATCTGACGGCTCGGATCGCCTTCCATCGGGCGTCGTTGACCTTGTGGGGTTTGCTCCAGAAGCTCGTCCCGCCGCTGCTCGTACTGCACTCCTCACTCCCATCGCTGCTCGTGCTCCCTTCCCCACCTTCAACGATACCCTTGGCTTCGGAGGACGAGTGCTCTGCTATCGCCGGCTGTTCCTGCACGGTAATCCGATCCGACGAGCCAAGAAAAGAGATGGCGGCGGAGTTCTCTACGCAGGCAGCATGAATGCAGGATTTGGAGGATTCCGCGTCTTGACTTTTGACGAGCAGCAGTTGCCTCTGTGAAGAAGAAAGAAGCTGTTGGTTCTGATCATTGTGGAGGAGACGGCAAAGATCATCGTGGCCAGAGGCCGCAGCAATTGGGGCGGTAAGAGGGCTTTCGGGTGCGGGAGAGAAAGTTGATGCGGCGGCCATGGAATCGGGAGATCGTCAGGTGGAGATTCTTCTCCCAGACATGCTAACAACGACTTGAAAGTGCAGAACTCCGTCTTCTTCTTTCTTTCTCCATTTAATTATTAGTTTGCTTTGGTTTCCAAGAAAATATTCCGAGAATAAATGGGGTTAGTAGACTTCGCAAGCTGAAGCCGAGCTAAATACTAGCAAGAACGCTTCGCGTAGGTAATAAAGGAAGCTCAAATGGCCAACCAAGCTGAGCTTATTTCTCTTAAGAAATGTTTCATTCTATTTCAAGTTTAAATGTATGAATGACTTTAATATGAATANGGCTTTCGGGTGCGGGAGAGAAAGTTGATGCGGCGGCCATGGAATCACGAGATCGTCAGGTGGAGATTCTTCTCCCAGACATGTTAACAACGACTTGAAAGTGCAGAACTCCGTCTTCTTCTTTCTTTCTCCATTTAATTATTTGTTTGCTTTGGTTTCCAAGAAAATATTCCGAGAATAAATGTGGTTAGTAGACTTCGCAAGCTGAAGCCGAGCTAAATACTAGCAAGAACGCTTAGCGTAGGTAATAAAGGAAAGCTCAAATGGCCTTAGTTGAGCTTATTTCTCTTAAGAAATGTTTCATTCTATTTCAAGTTTAAATGTATGAATGACTTTAATATGAATATTATTACTTCTAGTAGGTTTTAGTTTATTAATGATAAATCTTTTATTTTCAGAAAATTGATACATAACTTTAGGCCTATTAGAAAAGATTTTAAGGAGCGTATGTTTTGATCAAATTACCTAATCTTCATCTTTTATATTTGCTAGGAAATGAAATTTCAAAAATAATCAGTACGGTTGACATCCCTTTAGTCTTTGATTCTCTAATCGGTAAAGATCTTAGTTGACTTTTGCACGCGTAATTATTCAATTTAGTGTTGATTCTGCCTTAATTGAATTTTCTTACTTTAGTTATTAAAGATCAAAAAGTTATTATTTCTATTATTTATGAATGAAAAATGGAAATCAGTTCCATATGAAGTGTGTTCTACTTTTGCTCATAATCCTTCAACCCACCCTAAATTTTACTTTCAACATGTTAATGTTGCTGTCCCCATGTTTAGAGGAAGGAATTTTAACAAGATTAATAATTCTTTTGGGAATCAAAGGAATAGTAGCAAATCTTTGAATGTTAGTAAGTCCTTTCAAGGTCCTAGGGATTCTCAAACTAATGTGAATATTCCTTTTGTTCCTAATAACTCTTTAGCTCCTAATCCCAATTTTTATGTTACTATTACTATTAATATTAATAAATCTACAATTGATACTATCCCTATTTTGCCTTATGTGGTAATTAATAAAGTCTCATCTACTTTGATTAGTAATTCTTTAACTAATGTGGATAATAAATAATTTTAATCATTCTTTTATGCATTATGTTCAACTTCTAAGGTTATTTCTTCTCAGGTTGAAGCTAAAGTTGTTGTTAATTTTGTTGGTAATGTTTCTTGGGCTAATAAAAACTTGGTTGGTAATGTAAATAATACAAGAAATATTTCTTTTCCCCTTTGATCAAGAGTTAAGAAAGGAAAATCTAAATGATTTATTTCTTAGCTTTCTTTATTCTATTGTTTTTCTTTGTTTTCATTTTTCTTAATGAATCATCATAAGTTAATTTCTTGAAATGTTAGATGGTGTGATAAAGATTCTTGAATTATTTATTGCATAAATCATTTGAAAGAGCATATATTTGTTATTTTATGCTTTTTGAAACTAAATGTTTTTGTACTATTTCTTATAATACTGTTTTAAATTAATTTAACTTTTTTTCAAATGAAGGAAGTGTGGATAATTTTAGTTTTGCGAGTAACGATAGAATTTGGATAAAATATAATAAAGACATTTTACATTTTTAAGTTATCAATATTAATTCTCAGTTTAATCATGGGCAAATCACCTTTTCTACCTCCATTAATTTATTGTTGGCCATTACTTATGTTGATAACAATGTTTTTAATAGGAAAACTGTTTAGAATTCTACTATATTTATTGCTGAAAATATATCTTCTCCTTTTCTTTTGATTGGTGATTTTAATTATATGTGTCAGATCAATGAAAGGTGGGGGATTTACCTTCTTTACCTAGTAAACTTTCTAATTTCAATAGCCTTATCTCTATGTCTGGTCTCATTAAGCTTCAAAATATGGTGCTCTAATAGTTGGTTCAAAAATCAATTAACAATCCTATAAGATGTCTTTTGAGGGATTTCTTTGTAATTCTAATTGGATTAATTATTTTATTGATTCATTTTTCAAAGTTTTAAATGCATATTATTTGTATCATCATCATATTTCAATTCTTTTTTATAATTCAGTTAACTTACATAGTAGATTTATGTAAAAGAACTTTTGGGGCCTTTGCCCTAATTTCTTACATATTTCTGCTATGGCTTGGAATAAATTGGTTGAAAGGGATCCAATTTGTATTGTTGCAATAAGCTTTGAAATGTTACAATTATCCTTAAAGGATGACAATGAAATTTTTTTACTATTTTATCTAGTCATATTTATGATCTTAAGGATAATCATAGTTCGGTTTTGACTCAACTTGACTTTCCACTTTCTAATAATCTTCATGCATAAGTTTCATATTGAAAAAAAAACAATTTATAATGTTACTATTTGTGAATTTAAAATGAGCTAAACAAGATTTAAATATTTTTTGTTATCTAAGGGAGATGATGATATTGAATTTATTTACCAAAAAGTTAAAATTTGACATAAATCTGACTTTATTAATGAAATTTTAGTTAATGATGAGTACATACATAATCAATATGACATTGTCATGAATTCAATTCCTTTTACTCTTGCTTGCTTATTGGTTAAGTAATGCGCCCCTGGTATGTGTTGTTTTTCTGCTTGTTTTATGTCAATTTAAATCCCCAATAACATTGCCAAAAACTTGACCCGTGCCAAACTTACGCAATAGCTTAGCTTCCAAAAATATGGCCAAAATCTTGACCCAATTTATATTAAGTATTTAATGTGAAAAATCAAAATGTTATATAAAACATATAAAATAGTTCACACACTAGGGATTCTATGCAAGTGAACGTATCACTTCAAGTAATATAGGGCTTTCTATAAAAACCCCAGTATCAATCCAACAGAGAAGCGTAGTAAGAAATCCCTTAGGCTAATTTTAGTCTACTAATATCAAGTATTAGTTTGGAAGATGGAAATTCTTATTTTAATAACATAAATCACAATATTCAAACTATAAAACTTAAAGTGAGAATGACAAGTTAAAATGAGTTTAATGAATGCTAACAGAATTATAATTAAAAGAACTAAGTTTATTAAACTAGTATCTAAACTTCAAAGTTAAATTTACTAAGACTAAACAATGTTTTGTGACAAAGAGTTCAAATTTAAGAGAGCATCCTTCCTCTTTACAACGAGTATATGGTTAGTGAAGTAATAATATCATTTAAAATTATATATATAATTGGATTGTGTTAAATAGGAGCAACTTTATTCTTTACCTTTTAACAAGTGCATAAATAATAATGACTAATCCAGAGCTTGGTCCCTAATTTCATGGTTAAGTTAAAAGGACTCCAGCTCTTACTCCAGAGCTCCCACTTCTCCCTCGCCTGAGGGCTAACAATCTCACATTAGTTTCCAATCAACTGGACCGAATTGAGGATTTAATATGTCACCTTAAAATCTCCAATTTTGAGTCCAACAAAGTATATTTTTCTATTTATTTGCACTCAACCCCATGGTTTACATTCTCATTCATGAAATTGAATGTGACTCTTACCTTGTTGAAAAAAGCGTAGCCCTTTTGGATCTTATATTTCTCAACAAATTTTAACTTTTTAGTTGGTCAAATTGAAAAGTAGAAGAAGATCAAAGTTTGAATCATCACAATTTATCGACATTAAAAATCTTCCATAACAAAATAAATTCATCACAAAACTAAATCTCATTGTAGGGAGAAGGATAAATAAGACTACTTAGAATTCATGAGAAAGAAATGACAAAATACAAATTTCATATATAAAAAACAAGTTTACAAAATAAAGAAAGAAAAGAATATAACTTATCTCACACTCCTTCCCAAGAAAATCCTTAGAAGTTCCCTTTAAGCACTTTCTCTCTTTACAACTATACTCAATTCTCTCTTAGAAATGTAATGAAGAAGAAATTTCTCACCTTCCCTCTACCCTTACAACTATAGAAGAAAATCCTCTCTTCTTCAAAGCATTCCTCTCACTATTGATCATGCTCTAGACTCCTCTCCTTTTTAATTAGGGGATGCTTCCTTTTAAAAGGAATTCAAAATTCTCTCAACTTTTCTCTCCAAAAGTCACACCTCTTAACACCCAGAGGCAAGTTCCTTCATTCTAGAGTTATATCCCTTCATTAAAGAGCTTTCCAAAGTTTCTAAAAGCATTGAATCACCCCATGGGGCATTTGAATCATTTTGAACCTTCAAAACCTGCTCAAAATTTGTCCTGAATCGTCTTAATCTATTTTATATCGTCTCTGGCGCTTCTGGAACCAGTTCTAGCACCTTAAACGCCAGTTCTCTGGATTTTAGTACCTCTAACACTGTTATCTAGATTTTGGCGCCTCTGGTGCCATTTTTTGCACCTCAGGAGCTACCTTGCAGCAGCTCCAATGTTTTTCTCCGTTTGGCTATGTTTCAACTATGTTTTGCCCCTTTTTAGTTGTGTTTCGCTCCTAACAGATATACCTTACAAAATAAGCAAGAAAACTAACTTTCTTTAAAGTGTAATTTTATTCAAAAACATGTGATAAATGTAAAGTGGATTAAGCATAGAAAGGCATATTGAAATATGCCAAGTCAGAATTTTCTTTCTAGCTTATTTTTACTCCAAATTACACCATTTTTGCTTCATTTTATTCAAAAGTCCATTTCATGTACATGAAACCAAAAATATGCAAAATAACTTCCTTTAAATTGTAATATCATTAAAAATCATTAAAATTGAGCGTTAAATATATATGAAAAAGTGGGTAATTTTTAGGCGTGTCAAAATCCACAAAACTTAAATGTTACTTGTCCTCAAGTGACTCTTTTGCTACATAAAAATATGACTTAGGATAAAAATTGACTTATAAACTTCTATACTTTAGTTTAATAAATAAAATAGTATAATTTAAGAAAAACTTTTAATAACTTAGATTAAAACTATAAGTATAAGAATACTTAGTAATCAAATCTCCATTCATTTTAAGAAGAAATGTAATTTGTTATATTAAGGATACTTAGAATATCCATAAAAAAAAGAATTTCATGAAAACTTTACTGTTAAGGGTGCTAATATTCAAATACAAGTTTAGAAAATGTAATGGTCTTTTTCTTAAGTTGATTCAAGTGAAACTAATTTTTTATTATGTATCTCCTCAAGCCTCTCCTCACATTCTTTTTTTTTATTTTCTTTTTCTTTTCTTTTTATTTTTTTATATTCAGGATATTTTCAATCATTTCTTTTCTTTTCTTTTTCAAATGAGGATTACTATATCTGGATAACCTTTAACAATTTTGAACTTCATTATCCTCTTCTTAAAGTTAAAACGTTTTACCTTTCTTCACTTTATAAATTCATATTAATTTTGATGATTTTCATAAAGTCTCATTCTTTTCTTCCTACATGAAACTCTAAGATTCTTAAAATTTCAATAATATAATTTCATTTACTTTACATAGAAAAACATAGTCTTATCCTTTCATAGAAAATATCTTTAACTTTAGAATTGACCTTCGTTATTAAAAACTTTTACCTAAATTTACCATAATACTTACAAACAAAAATATAGTAATTTAAAGTTAAACTCTAATATCCAAGGTCATGTTAAATTAATTTTAAAAACATAGTTAATTAAGGACAAAAAAAATTAGTGTACTTCTTTTTAAAAGAACTTTTTCTTTCCCCTAACTTGAATTTTTAAATATTTTACACTTAATTCTATAAAATGTAGCAGGAAGAAAAAGTAAAAGTTGAATCGACTAACTATTACATCATATTATCAAATTCATATACGTGCATAATCAGGATAGAATGACTGCAGGAGAAAGTAAATCTAGCCTAAAACATGCTTGCAATAATATTAAAGTAAAATGAAGGATACTAAATTTAAAATTTATTTTTCATCTTACCCCCAAACTTGAATTTAAACATGTATAACATTCAATATAGAAAATATAAGTAGGAAGAAAAATAGTTCAGAAATTATATCTATCACAAACATCTACATGTATTCATCAGAACAGAACAATATGCAATAGAAAGTAAGTCTAAACTAAAACATGCTCGATAAAATGAAAAGAAAGGTCTAACAAGCAGAATAGGCATCGTCATAGGAATATATATTTATGTGTTCTCCAAATCTTTATATTATTGTAACACAAACATAAACACACATGATAAATGAGGTCAATTTTTTCTTTAACTCATTGCATCTCACTAACTTACTTCCATTTTCTAACATAATCACTACACAGATTTATTGGGTACTTATAAATGATTTTATAGATTATAATTCCAAAGATAAGATTATCTCTGATATATTGGTTCACGTGCACCAACCTCATGCATCACCTTATCCCAATAATTAAGCACCTCTAACAGTTATAAGGATAGTGTAAATTTATTCACATGTTACTCATCAAAAAGGTTTGTTACTCCTATCAAATGAAAACAAAGTCAGAGAAAAAAAAGTAACAAAATTGAGATGGAATTGTCACTGTTAAAATTAATGATCTCTTGTAAAACTTAATTTCGGGTGAGATCTGAGTCGTTGTGGACTCGTTAATCCAACTACTAAAAGAGAACAAATAAGTCTAGCTATAACAAGAAGTTAAGGAATCACCCCCCTCTTAATACACAAAGATATAATCAAACTACTAACAATCAAAACGTCTACCAATCATCAATTAAACTAATCAATACACACTACACAAACACAATACAATACTAACAATCATAACTCTCAAGCACAGTAAATCAAACAACATTAATAACTATGGGTTATCTCCCATAAAGGCTTTGTTTAACTTCACCAGTCTGACAAATGATTTCACCTTGATTAAAATTCTATTTAAGTAATCATTGATCAATCACCCAATCTTTTCCAGATTCAGAGATTCCTACAAAGTCCTAGAATTTAAAATTTTCTTTCAGTTCTTCCTTTTCAGATTGATTCATATCCTTATTGCTCATATTTCTTTCTAGATCTCTAGTGATTTTCTCAATTTTCATATTAATATCATCTTTAGATTTTATAAGAAATGGATTTTTATATGACACTTCAAGATCACCATATTTTTTTATCGGATTCTCTCTAGATAATTCAAATTTTGGATCAAATTCTTCTAGGTTACTCTTTTGTTCAAGGTTGTCTTTCAATTCTTCCCCTTGAAACTAAGTAAATGGTAGAGGTGGTCTTTTTATATTTATCTTAGTTGAGGAAATATGTTTTTCTATTTCCTTAGGAATTTTTTCAATTGGTCTTTCAATCTCCTTAACCTCATCTCTCAACTCAAAGTTCTTTTGAAACATATCTCCAATTCTCTTTTATTTATTAATTCAATAATTTTATATTACTCATCATTCATCTCCTTAGGGTTTATCTCAGGGTCACTAGGTATTTTCTCTAAGGTATTTCCTACAACATGGAGAGTTGTGATAGATGTGCAAAAATGAGACTTAATAATGAGAGTTAATGATCAAGAAGAAAAATTTAATATTGCAAAAGTTATGAAATATCTTGCAATAGAAAAAGACAATGACTGTTTCATGCTGAAAGTTACTGATTATCTAAGTAATGAGCAATTTAAGAAAGAGTTTGAAGAAAAATTAAAGCAAGAAGAATTTAGCAAAAATGAGGATGAAATAAAGTAGAAAATTTAGTTTATATTCAGGACAAATTTGAAACTTTAGATTTGTTGAAAAATGATAATAAAAATCTTATTCCTTCTAGTATTAAACCACCTGAACTTGAACTGAAAGTATTACCTGCTCATTTAAAATATGTATTTTTAAGAGATTCATCTACATTGCTTGTTATTGTATCTTCTGAGTTAACTGAAATTCAAGAAAAAAAATTAATAGAAATGTTAAAAAATATAAAAAAGCTTATGGATGGACTTTAGCAGCTATTAAAGGAATTAATCCTTCAATTTGTATGCATAGACTTTTATTAGATGAACAATATGAACCTAAAGTTGATCATTAGAGGAGATTAAACCCAATAATGAAATAAGTTGTAAAAAAAGAAATTTTAAAATGGTTAGATATTGGAATTATATATCATATTTCAGACAGTGCTTGGGTGAGCCTAATTCACTATGTTCCAAAGAAAGGAGGAGTGACCGTTGAACTAAATGAGAAAAATGAATTAATTCCAATAAGATAAGTTACTGGTTGGTGAATTTGTATAGACTATAGAAAATTAAACTTGGCAACCAGAAAAGCTCACTTTCCTTTACCCTTTTTAGATCAAATGTTGGATAGATTTGCTGGAAATAAATAGTACTATTTTTTAGATGCATATATTAGTTTTCATCAAATTCCAATTGCTTGTAAGGAACAAGAAAAGACAATATTTACAAGCCCTCATGAAACATTTGATTTTTGTAGAATGTCTTTTGGACTATGCAATGCACCCACAACATTTCAAAGATGTATGATGTCAATATTTAGTAATTTGATTGAGCATGAAGTGGAAGTATTTATGGTTGATTTCTTTGTGTTCAGGACTTCATTTGAATTATGCTTAAAAAATTTTGAAAAAGTTCTAGAATTATGTGAAAAAATCAACCTAGTACTAAATTAGGAAAAATGTCAATTTATAGTTGTAGGAGGAATTGTACTTGGGCATAAAATTTCTGAAAATGGCTTGGAAGTAGCTCCAGCAAAATATCAAGTTATTGAAAAGTTACCACCACCGACTACTGTCAGAGGGGTAAGAATTTTTCTAGGACATGCTGGTTTCTACAGGCATTATATAAAGAATTTTTTAAAAATAATTAAGCCATTATGCCAATTTTTAGAAAAAGATACAAAATTTGAATTTAGTAAGGAATGCATAAAAACATTTGAATTATTAAAAGAAAAATTAAGCACTGTACCTATAATAGTCCCACCTGATTGGGAAAAACCATTTGAAATAATGTGTGATGCTAGTGATTAAGTTATTGGAGCTGTTTTAGAACAAATGCACAACAAAGTTTTTAAAGTAATATATTATGCTAGTAAAACTCTAAATGATGCTCAAATTAACTACACTGCTATTGAAAGAGAATTATTAGCTATTGCTTATGTGTTTGATAAATTTAGACCTTACTTAATAGGAACTAAATATATAATGCATACAGATCATTCTGCTATTAAACACTTGATGCAAGAGAAGGATGTCAAATCAAGGTTAATTAGATGGATACTTCTACTACAAGAGTTCAATCTTTTTTGTAGTTGATAGAAAGGGAAGTGAAAATCAAATAGCTGATCATTTTTCTAGACTAGAAAAATAAATACTAACTAATTTTGCAAATGAAATTTTAGAAAACTTCCTTGATGAAAAACTATATATTATTGATGAAATAGATACAATGTGGTATGTCGATATAGTAAATTATATTGTAAGTGTTATTTTACCACCGGATATTAAGAATCAACAATTAAAAAAATATATATATGATTTAAAATTCTATTTTTGGGATGACCCATATTTATATAAACAATATAAAGATCTAATTATTAGAAGGTGGGTGTCTTATGAAGAAACTCAACAAATAATTTAAATATGTCATGATTCTGAATTTGGAGGACATTTAGGAAAAAATAGAACTGCTTATAAAATTATGCAAGATGGATTTTATTGACCAACTCTTTTTAGAGATGTTAATGAATATATTAAAACTTGAGATTGATGTCAACGAGTAGGAAATATTTTTAGAAGAAACGAATTGCCTCTAAATTACACATTGGAAATTGAAATTTTTGATGTGTGAGGATTAGATTTTATAGGACCATTTATGCCTTCATTTGGAAACTTATATATATTACTTGGCGTTGATTATATGTCCAACTGGATTGAAGTTGCTGTTGTACCTAAATGTGATGCTCGAAGTGTTTCTAAATTTTTAAATAAAAACATTTTTATAAGATATGAAATGTCGAGAGTAATTATTACAGATGGAGGAATCCATTTTAGAAATAGGAGAATCGAGACATTGATAAAGAAATATAATAATATGCATAGATTCTCTACTGCTTATCACCCTTAAGCTAGCAGTCTAGCAAAAATATCGATTCATGAAATAAAATGAATTTTTGAAAAAGCTGTAAATCCTTATAATTTAGGTTGGTCTGCTAGATTAGATACTGTATTATGGGCATACAGAAATGCTTATAAGACTCCTATAAGAATGTCCTCACACAGACTTATTTTTGGAAAAACATGTCACTTACCAGTACAATTGGAGCATAACACATTTTGGGCTATTAAGAAATTTAATCTTAATCTAAAAGATGATGGTGAGAAAATATTATTGCAACTCAATGAACTTGAGGAGATCAGAAATGAAGCATATGATAATGCAAAAATATATAAGGAGAAAATGAAAATATGGCATGATCGGAAGGTTATTAATAAGAAGTTTGAACATGGACAAGAATTTCTATTATATAATACAAGATTGAGATTCTTTCTAGGAAAACTGAAATCTAGATGGTTAGGACCATTTAAAGTGGTTAAAGTCTATCATTTTGGAACTGTTGTTATTAAAGATCTTAAAATTGGAAAATATTTAAAGTTAATGGGCATCAATTGAAACATTATTATGAAGGACACATACTACAATTTATAGAAGTTTTAATGTTAAGCCAACCCAACTAAACAAATGGTATGTCGGGTTGACAACGTTAAACCAAGCGCTTTGTGGGAGGTAACCCATATATATATACATATATATATATATATATATATATATATATATATATATATATATATATATANTTTAAGTCTTACACAATTTTATATATCATAAATTAAAACAAATATTGGTATTAGAGGAAAATTTGGAATTAAATTGAACAGAAAAATTCAGACACGAATTTGGCCTCTGACACTAACAGTGTCAAAATGAGTGCCGACGGTGCCCGCATAAAGGACTATGGCACCGACACAGCCATCGGGAGCGTCGATGGCATCCCGAACATTTTCCATGTGCTGAACGGTTTTGGTGGACTTTGGCGGGATTTCTCTCTAAAATGACCGTCGAGAGGTGTTTTTAAAGTCCTAAAAATTGACTTGGATGTCCAAAAACTTCCTAATTTTGAATTCTATGGCTTCTAATTCCAGAAATACTTCAAGGTATAGAGTTTTCAATAGAAGAAAGTTTATCAATTTTGAAGTGCAGAGATTATACGACAAAGTCATCACAAAAAAGAGACTTATCAAGGAGAGAGGTTTTCTCAATCATGGAGTGAGTAATCCAATTTCACAAATCAAGAAAATCATTCTACAAAGGTGTTGGGAAGTTTTGTGCTACACTATCGTTGCAGTTGTAGTACCTATAGTAAAGGAGTTTTATGCTAACTTACATGGAATTATCCAAGGAGTTGTCTTCATTCGACGTAGGTTGTACCATTTACTTCGGCTTGAATTAATGATTTGTATATGATAGAAAATGTTACAATATTTCATTATACAAATTTTATCCCAATGAAAGATATGATGCAAGAAGTATATAATTTTTTGACTAATCAAAATGATAATTCGGAAATCAGGGATAAGGGAAACATTAATTTCTCTGCTTCACTGCTTAATCCAATTTCAGAATAATGACATTTCTTCATATCTACAAAATTGCTCCATACCATGAATATTAGTAAAGTTACAAGTGAAAGTGTCATTTTAAACTATTGCATTCAAATAGGAAAACTCATTGATGTAGGAACAATTATTTTCAAATTTGTTATGGGTATTATTATGAATGGGCCATTATATGGACTTGGACATCCTTCTACAATTTTCCTACTTTGCAGTCAATCTCAAGTTCCACATGAAAGTTGGGAAAAAGTTTTACTACCTTGGGAGCCCATGATTTCTATTGAAATTATATAGGGAATGGAAATGAAGCATAAGACTGTATTTTGGACCATTTATCACATGCTTCAACACCATTGATGCCACCAACAGTTGAAAGTTCAATAACTTTGGAGAAGAGAATGAAGAAAATAGAAAGAGAACTATAAAGTATACGAATGCAATAGGAAATCTTAACTACCTTTTTGACCACCTAGATTGGAGAATGAAGGTGAACTTTGACCATACTGGAACAATTGAAGCAGGATTGGTGCAAATGTTCAAGAAAAATGGATGGATCAAAGAAAATTTGATTGATCAATTCCCGTACCGACCCTTCTACAATTTGTATGTCCATTACCAGTCTATGAGAGATATTAGAGGAGGAGAAAGTACTAAAGATAAGTCAGATTGATTGAAAAAGTTGGACTCTCTACTATTTTAAAATACTTATGTTTGAATGTAATTGTGTGGATTTGATTTACTTTACTTTGCTTTAGAACTCTATTAACTTTGATTGTGTGTATAGTTTTGTATTAGTATTCTAGTGTTGTGGCTTGATTTCGATACTGAATTATAATTTAGTTTGCTTTGAGGATGTGGAAATGTGATTAGAGAAATGTATTTGTAAAAAGTGTATTTATATATATATAAGTTAGTTTGGTGTTGTTTGTGAAAATTTTTGTTTGTGAATTATTTTTAAATGAAAATTAATGTTCAAAAAGACTAAATAAACTTTGGAGTAAATTAAGAGAAAATTTAAAATTAAAAAAATAAAAATAAGAATTTTTTGGCCACTGGCGCCGGCATGGGCACCAACAGCTCCCTTGACCTGAATCGACCCAAACACCCTTAAAATTCGCAATTTGCACGGTGAAATGCCATTTTTACCCCTTGAGTCACCTTCTACCTCTGATTTTTACACCTATGACTTGCTATTGCTCGGATTTGAGGCAATTTTAAGGCAAACAAAGTTTGGATTTGATCTTTTCTAGGTAAGAGCTACACTTTGAACTAAATTTTTTTTATTTTCACCAAGGATTCATCTTACATTGCAGAGATTCAAAATTTTGAGTTTTTTTGAAGATTTTGAGAAAATACTTAGGTGAAGAACTCTTACTTAGTAGATTTAAATTTAAAATGTTTCACATTCTGATTTTTAGAATTTTTGGGAATTTATTTGGATTTTATCAATTTTCGTAGATTTACCATGACATCTAGAATGAGCAAAGGAAAGAGAAAGGTAGATTTTGATGATCAAAAGTTTGTCAACCACAAGGCCAACATTTGCTTCAATAGTCTACGTACAACTAAAAAATGATTTCAGATCAAGGATTTAAAAATTTGGGAGGAGAAGTCGAGAGATTAATCAATTCTCGATAGTGGGAGAATTTTTGCTACTTTACTGTCGAGGGATTATTAGTGTAGTGATGGAGTTCTATGCTAATTTCAAGGAGACTTCTGAAGACTATGTGTTTGTTCAAGGGAAAATGGTGGAGTTTACTCCAAAGAAGATTAATGAATTTCATCAGTTGGAAGATATGTATAGCTGTCAATATAAATCATTTTCTACTACAAATGAGGCTTTGGATGATGTTTTTTCTTTTCTTATTGATGGAAGAGGAACCTGGAATGTGAAGAATGGAGTTAAGGTAAACTTTCCTCTTTTTTATGTTAAATGTAGTATCTAAGGCCTGACACTATTTTATTTCTGGAAGAGTGATGCCAGCAAATCATCATAGTGAGGTTACAAGGGATTGAGCCATCTTGAACTTTTGTATCCAGTAGATGGAAAGGATAGATGTTGGCTCTATTATTTATAGGAACACTAGATCTATTACTTTTGGAGAGACTTCTAGAGGTTTAGCACACCCTGCCTTGATCTTCACACTATGTGAATAGGCAAGAGTTGATTATAGACCAGATGAGGAGAGGATTGAACCTCTAAAACCTATTGGGCCCGCCAATATAAAGACTTATAAATCTCATGTTGGATGGAGATCTAGAAGTAAGAGTAGGGATATTCCTTCTACTTCAGGTACTTCTAGTAACCCTACTATCCAAGAGCTTATGGAGCAAATGATGATTCAACAGGGAGATATTTTGAGAATAGATCATATAATAGAAAATATGAAGGGCAGAAATGCTCACTTTGATGATTTGATAAGACAAAAGTTCAAATATAATGTTGCTTATGATGATGCAATGGTTAGATTCATGAAGGGTGATCACTCAATTCAGTTTCCTACTCACCATGTTTTTACTCCATATCAGTAGAAGAATTTGGATGTAGAAGAAGAAGATGATGATTAGTGATGCTTTTAGTTAGATTTTTGTTTAGTATATGTTTAATTGTGCTTTATTGTTGAGACTGTTTGTTTGTGGACTATGGTACTTTATTTTGTTGTATGTTGTGTTATGAACCGTGGATTTGTGAGATTGTTTTTAATACTGTTATTAGTTTTTATTACTTTATTGGATGTATTTATAGTTAACTCTTTCTCAGCAAATTTATATAAGTATTATGTGATATTTAATGTTTTAAGTCTTGTAGCTTTTCATATTAGCACCTACAATATTTTAGAGTTAAGTNACTATTATGTGATATTTAAAGTTTTAAGTCTTGTAGCTTTTCATATTAGCATTTACAATATTTTAGAGTTAAGTTTCGAATCAGAACCTTCAACATATATGTCTTTTCTTTATGTATTAAATGTTTTCTTTAACCCTTAATTTTTCAGTTCTTCATTTAAAATCTTTTNGAATCAGAACATTCAACAGGTATGTCTTTTCTTTATGTATTAAATGTTTTCTTTAACCCTTAATTTTTCAGTTCTTCATTTAAAATCTTTTAAAAATTTAATTTTGGGGGGGAAGAAAAATTCCTTTTTAAAGAAAAGAAACTTAGTTTTATTTGTCCTCAATTAAATATATTTTTAAAATATTTAAAAAAAAATTAACATGACTTTTGGTATTAGAGGTAACTTTAGATAACTATGTCTATGTTTCTAAATGTATAGTAAACTTAACTAAAATTTTAAATAATAAAGGTTAATTTTAGAGATTAAGATATTTAGTATGATAGAATAAGACTATTTTTTTTNATTTTTAAAATATTAAAAAAAAAATTAACATGACCTTTGGTATTAGAGGTAACTTTAGATAACTGTCTATGTTTCTAAATATATAGTAAACTTAACTAAAATTTTAAATAATAAAGGTTAATTTTAGAGATTAAGATATTTGGTATGATATAATAAGATTATTTTTTTCTATTTTAAGTAAAGGAATTTGTATTCTTGAAGTATTAAAAATCTTAGAGATTCATGTAAGAAGAAAAGGTTAAAACTTTATGAAAGATCTTTAAAGCTAATATAGATTTATATAATGAAGAAATGTAAAAAGTTTTTAACTTTAAGAAAAGGATAGTGAAGTTTAAAATCATTAAAGACTATCCAGATATAGCAATCCTCACATAAAAAAAAAGAAAAAGAAAAGAAAAGAAAAGAAAAATGATTGAAAATGATCCTGAAAAGAAAAAGAAAAGAAAAGAAAAGAANTTTTTTTCTATTTTAAGTAAAGGAATTTGTATTCTTGAAGTATTAAAAAACTTAGAGATTCATGTAAGAAGAAAAGATTAAAACTTTATGAAAGATCTTTAAAGCTAATATAGATTTATATAATGAAGAAATGTGAAAAGTTTTTAACTTTAAGAAAAGGATAGTGAAGTTCAAAATCATTAAAGGCTATCCAAATATAGTAATCCTCACATAAAAAAAAGAAAAAGAATAGAAAAGAAAAGAAAATTGATTAAAAATGATTCTGAAAAGAAAAAGAAAAGAAAAAGAAAAGAAAAGAAGAAAGATGTGAGGAGAAGCTTGAGGAGATGCTTAATTAAAAATTGGCTTTACTTAAAGAAGGCTTCACTACATTTTCTAAACTTATTTTTAAGTATTAGCATATTCACTAGTAAAGTTTCATGAAGTTTTTTTTCATATGAATATTTTAAGTGGCTTTAATATGAATAATTTGTAATTTTCTTTGAAAAGAATAGAAAATAAAAAATCTTAGACTTGACTGCTAAATATTCTTATACCTTTATTGTTAACTAGAGTTATTTAGAATTTTTCTTAAGTGATGTTATTATATTTAATGAACTAAGATATGGAAATATAGAAGTTAAAATCTTTACCATAAGTTATATTTTTATGTAGTAATAGAGTTACTTGAGGGCAAGTAACATTTAAGTTTGGGGGATTTTGACGCAAAAAAAATATATGCATTTTTAGACCTATATTTTATACCCATTTTTTGTGATATTGCACTTTAAAGGAAGTTATTTTTTACGTTTTCTTGAAGGTTGTTGATTTTTGGGACTTGAAGCAAAAATGATGGAATTTGGAGCAAAAAATGCAGATTTAGAAGAATTACTCAGCGCCGACGACGCCAGAAGGACTTCAGACGGTGCAGACCTATAGAAAGGATGCAGAACAAGAGTCAGCATCGACGGCGCCTGACTAGGTGTCTACAGTGCCATTTGACAGAGACTTGGGAATTAATTAGCGGAGCACTGTAGCGGACGACGCCATATTGGGCTCCAACGACACTTATGTCAGTAGAAGCCCTATTTCTAGAAGATTCGATAAATTTAGATGCTTTTTGAAGATTTTTTGGATGCATCTATTAGAGGACTGACCTAGGCTCTATTTAGGGCCAAAATTTGATTAGAAACCCCCCTCGCACCATTTTAACTTCTTCCACTCAATTCAATTTTCCTCTTCATGCACCTACATTCCACGCCATTCCACACCATTAGTTAGTTATTGGTTTTATAGTTTTGAGTTTTTGTGGTGAGTTTAAGTGTGAATTCTTCTCTAAGAAGTGTTGGAGAGAAACAGAAGTGAGAGATTCTTCTTCCTACTTTCCTAAGAGAGGCTACAAAGGATTTGCTTTGAGAAAGAGTTTCAGATAAGTGTTGTTTGTTATTAGTATTGTAAGAGGCTACAAGAGATTTGCTTTGAGAAAAAGTTTCAGATAAGTGTTGTTTGTTTATTAGTGTTGTATGAACTTTCAATATATGAAATTTGTATTTTGTCGTATCTTTCTAATGAAGTCTGAGTAGTCTCCTTTGTCTTTCTCCCTACTCTGAGATATGGTGAAATGAAGAGATAATGTGGATGTGCCAATGTTAAAATTTAAAATAGCTTGTGATGATTTTTCAACTCCACTCTTAATTTACTTTTCAATATGGCCAATTGAATTGTTAAAATATGTTGTGAAACATATGATCCAGGAAATGAATTATGAGTTCTACAACAGAGTGAGAATCACATTTAAGTCCATGAAGGAGTATTTTGTTCATAGAATTAAGTGCAAATAAATAAGGAAATATACTTTGTTAGGTGCAGAATTGGAGACTTCTAGGGTGACAGACTAAAAATCCCTAATTTGATCTTAGTGTTTAAAAACTAAAGCAAGAGTTAGCCTTCAGGGGAAGGAAAGTGGGAGCTCTGGAGTGGGAGCCAGTATCCTCCTAGCCTAGCCACAGATTTAGGGACTAAACTTAAGATTAACTAATGATTTTCTATAACACTGAATCAGGGTAGAGAATTAAAATTGCTTCTATTTGGCACAATACATATTCAAACCATTTATCTCATCTCATTTCACCAAAAACTCATTGGAGTGAGAAAGATGTTTTTTAATATTAGAAAACTTCATTACTTAAACATAGTTTAGTAGTTATTAATTTTAAAACCTTCTTTTAAATTTTGCTAGTAGTAAATAATTTAGCTTTGATAGTATCTTAAACATTCAAAATTAGTGACAGTAACTTCGTTTGATTTCTGTAAATTTCCAAGTTAATTTATCATTTAAATTTTAAACCTTCCCCGTGGGATCGATATTTGGGACTTAAACAGAAAGTCTTATATTACTTGATAATGATATGTATACTTGCGTAGAATCCCAATCTTAAGAGCTTAATGTTATTATTACTAAAATACCCCATCAAGTTTTTGGCACCGTTGTAAAGCAGAGTCAACTTTATAAATTTTACACAACTTTATTCAACTTGGCTCACTATCCTACCTAGTCATTCTTATCCTATTAAGTTTTACTTAAATTAGAATTAGTTAAACCTTAAACCTAATTAGGTCTAACCTACATTAGACCTAATTATCCTATTAAGAATTACTTAAATTAAACTTAGCTAAACCTTAAACCTAATTATGTGTAACCTACAATAGACTTAACCAACGTTAGACGTAATTATCCTACTAAGTCTTACTTAAATTAGACTTAGTTAAATTTTAAACCAAATTAGTTCTAACCTACATTACCCCTAATCATCTTACTAAGTCTTACTTAAATTAGACTTGGTTAAACCTTAAACCAAGGTTAAAACTAACTTAAACCTAACCCTAAATGTTGGATCAAACTTATATTAGAACCAACCCTAAGCTTAAACCAAAGTTCAACCTAACTTGAATCTAACCCCAAATATTTGGTCTATCCCATATTAGACCCAACTCTAACCTTAAACCTAGGTTACCCTGAATGTTGGGTCTAACCCATTTTGGACCCAACCGTAACCTTATTCCTAAGTTCAACCTAACTTAAGAATATCCTAAAATGTTGAGTCTAACCCATCTCAGACCCTACTCTAATCTTAATCCAAGGTTCAATCTAACTAGAACCTAACCTTAACAGTTCATTCTAACACATATTGGACCCAACCAGAACCTTAAACCTAGGTTCAACCTAACTTGAACCTATCCCTAAATGTTGGGTCTAATCCATCTTAGACCCAACTCTAACCTTAAACCTAGGTTCAACCTAACTTTAACCTAACCTTAAATATTGGGTCTATCCTATATTGGACCCAACCCTAACCTTAAACCTAAGTTCAACCTAACTTGAACCTAATCCTAAATGTTAAATCTAGCTCATATTTGACCCAACCTTAACCTTAAACTTAGGTTCAACCTAAATGAACCTATCCCTAAATGTTGGGTCTAACCCATCTTATAGCCAACTCTAACCTTAAACCTATGTTCAACCCTAACCCTAAATCCTTAGGGTAACTCAAAATAAACCTAACCCTAACTCCTAGGGTTAACTCAAGTTGAGCTTAACCTTAAACCCTTAGGGTTAACTCAAGTGGAATTTTACTCTAAACCTCTAGGTTTAACTCAAGTTGAATTTAACCCTAAACCTCTAGGTTTAACTCAAGTTGAACTTAACCCAAAATATTTATGGTTAACTCAAATTGAGCCTAAACATAAATCCTTAGGTTCAACCCAAATTGAACCTAACTCTTGATCCAGCCCAAATTGGACTCACTCTCAAGCCCTTCTAGGTTCAACCTACATTGAACCTAAACTCAAATCAATTAAAACACCAGGTCAGCTCAACCTAACTCGCGCTAACCAAAATTAACTAAAACATTGGGTCAATCTGACCTGATTCAGGTTAACCCAAATCAAATGAAACACCAAGTCAACATGTCTTAACTCAGGTTAAACAAAATCAACTGAAACACCGAGTCAACTAGATCTAACTAGGGTTAACCCAAATCAACTGAATCACCGAGTCAACCCGACTTAATTCTTGTTCACCCAAATCAACTGAATTACCGGGTCAACCGAACCTAACTCGGGTTAACCCAAATCAACTAAAACACTAGGCCAACCCGATCTAACTCAAGTTAACCCAAACCAACTGAAACACCAGGTCAATTAGACCTAACTTGGGTTAACCCAAACCAACTAAAACACTAGGTCAACTAGACCTAACTCTGGTTAATTTAAATCAACTGAACACTGAGTCAACCCAACCTAACTTGAGTTAGCTCAAATTAACTAAACTACTGAGTCAACCTGATCTAAATCAGATTAACTCAAATCAACTAAACCACTGAATAAATTTGAACTAGCTCGGGATAATCCAAGAGCCCAATTTACAAGTTAACTTGATCAAAATCAAGACTCAACCTCAAATTTTGTAATAAGTTTAATTAAAGATTTGTTCAAGTTTAATCCAACATAAGCTTGAGTAGTAATTCAAGTTTAAATTATTTTGGACTTTAAACAATTTTAATACAACTTAAACTTAATCCAGAATCATTAATTTGAATCAGTTAAGTTTAACCTTAGTTGATTTTAAGTTAATGAGACTTACCAAATGATGAACTCAAAATCTCTACTGAGTTAGTCTAAAGTCAAGTAGATTTAGTTTGACTCCAATTAAACTAAGTCATTCTGAATTAATCTTATTGAACCGTTGACCTCACTTTTGTGAGGACCCTGACATGACACCCATAGACAAGATGTATCTTGAATCACTCATATTGATTCATGAGCTTCATAAAGACTTAAGATTGATCATCATGATCACTAAGTTCACTCTTAGGAGAAGGTTTACCAATATTGACCCATTTGAACTTATCTAGGGTCTCAAAAACCATAAAAGTTAAACTGACTCCCAATATACCCTTTTTGGGTCCAAAGTAGGTTAGACCCCAAAATGATCATATCAGCTATGGCAAACCATGATTTGATCAAATCCTGACCCAATAGTTACCATAATGATCATTGGATCAGTACAGATATCCAATTCACCCAATTGGTCAAATTAGTAAACTTTGGTCAAATTGGTCAACGTTGATCAAACTGGTCAAAATTGGTCAACTTTGGTCAAACTAGCCCATTTGATCAACTTCTAACACCAAAATTGGTCAAAATGGATCATTTGGTCAACATAAACACAAAATTGGTGCAATTAGACCATTTGATCAATCATGGACCCCATTGGTCAAACTTTGGTCAAAATAGTCAATTTTGAACCTCATGGTCACCACATTGACAATTTAGTTAACAATAGACCTAAATGACCACTATATAGTCAAGACATCACCATATGGTCAATTTGACCATCCTAGTCATCCTTTTTCAACCTTGGTCAAATTTAGGTCATACCACCAAATCTAAAGACCACATGACTAAACTAACCATGATATGGTCAAGCAAGTCACCTAGGTCAACCCTGAATCTAAATTAGTCAACCATGGTCAACTCTAGTCAACCATGAACAAACTTGGTCAACCTTACCATTTTTTAGTCAAAATTTGGTCTTTTCATCAAATTATTTTATTCTCTTAATTACTTAATCATTTAATTGATTAAAGAGAGTGAAATTAAGGATTATTAGACCTAGGATTTAAGTTTAAAATCATGGTTTATGCCCATGGAAAGACAAACCCTGGACACCCTAAAATCATGTTTTATACTTAAACCATAAATTCACTACATAAAAAATTTTTAATGGGTCACCCATGACCCATAAGACACACGATGACATGACAAACATTCATGAATGACCCATGAGTCATGATCTTTGACTCAAAACAAAAACCAAACAAAAACAAAACCACATGACACGACATTAATAAAACATAACCTTTTGGATAGAATCAAATTCTTAGAAACCTATTACCCTAGGAATAAACATTTGATGTTTCGTTCCTTGACCTTGAAATTTCTTAAAATAATGAGTGTTAAAATTAATCAGGAGTTTTCTTAGTCAGTCTTGACTATCTGAGATGTAATTAACTATAGGAGTTTGCTCTTATATGAGAATGAAGAACTTAGAATAGGTGATATACTTAAATCGCTGGTTAGTAAGTTTTTCATGTGGTTTTTTTTATTTAAGAAATCATTTTCTCTATAATGTCTATCATAATGAAGATCATTCTGACCTTTCTTTTTCTCATGTTTTCTATTTTTAGTCATTTCCTTCCTTCCCCTAGTTTCTTAACATTTGAGAATCTTTCACATGATTTAAGAGAATAAGTTACTTGGAGATTAGAGCAATAAGATAATAAACAGAGTGATGACTCCTTTTGACAACAACACCAAACCAACGACATGACGACGGGAATTGGCGGCGGTAAAAATGACCCGACACGAGCTTTGACGGCCGACAAGAACATACTACAAGGATTGAGGAAAATTTGAGAAACAACTAACCTAATTTAGGTTAACTCAAATTATCTAGAGACTCACTTCGAATCAATTCAATCCAACTTGAACTAATCCAAGACTAATCTCGATTTAGGTGATTGAAGGTTAAGTAGGGTTTGATTTCTCAAAGGCACATTTAATGTTATTTTGGGATAATTTGGGTCAAAAATATCAAATCAACTTAAACTAAACCAGCATAAAATTCACCTTAAAAGCCACTAAAACTTTAACTAAAATTACACATTGGATTGAGAAGGAATTTTGTAGGAGGTTGTTAACAAAATATCTTCTAGTAACTTGTGACTAACCAAACCACAAACTGCAATAACCCAGGACGAGCGAATCATGGGATCTTAATTGGGTCATCCCAAAAAAATAAAATAAACAAAAAAAGAAAAATAAAATGAACTAATTGGCTAATATGGCTTAAGCGACCTAAAATTTTTTACCCCTAAAATAAAAAAAGACATTAAAACTTAAATAAAACCTTAATGAACAAAGATCACCGAATGCAACTTTAACCCAGCCTATCATGGTTTACAAAGGTCTCTTAGACGACATAATCTGTGATTGCTGACAAGAACCTTTCAGTAAGAGTAGGTCTAACTACCTCTATGACTAAGTAAACCAGGGTACCTTAACGACCTAAGGACGGCGGAGCCATAAACATCTTGACCGGATTGTCTAAAATTTAAAAATTAACAAAATAAACCAACAAATTAAAACATAATTGTCTTTTAACTTTGCATTGTGGGGCTTCTAAAGATAATGTGTGACTTTACTTTTCATGTAATTATGGTACACTAACTTTGTTTTGCGCGGATGAACAGTCAAAAACCGGAACGAAGGACAAATCTCAACTTAACACAAACCTATTGGATAGTCTGGAATCTTTATGAATCTACTACCCTTAAGATAAATTGTTGAAGTTTCAAACAACACTTAAACCTTTCAAGAATAGCTCAGTATTTCAACTAGATTTATAGTTTTATTTTTTCCAAAAAAAAGTTATTCCTTCATAATGCAAGTTGGAGATGAAAAATTTCTTAAGAGAAGTCCAATAAATATATAGTTCTTTACCCTTATAAAAATAGTAAGCATGTAATTTCAAGAAAACACTTAAATTACCCATTTTTTGGGTTAGGTGTAAACCATCACAAATATCATTAGCAATTTAATTACAACATGACCATTGCAATCATTATGATAAGTGTCAAATGTTCCTATCATGGATAGAAGAACCAATATTGATGGAAGATTAATAACTGTTGCTTGAACTTTATTTAGATGATGGTTGTTGCCACATGTAATTTGTTCAGCACACTTCATATGATGAGTGGCATAGCCATCAATGATTAAATACAGTCACAATTAGATGCTAGTCATGCGAAACTTATGTTTTGATTCCCTAATCTCTCCAAATGTGGTTTTCACATTATAGGAGGAAGCTTGTTTTGGTATAGATGGGGCTAATCAATCAAGACTAAATAGTCCAGCTAATTCAAATTTATTAATGCTTTGACTTAATAATTATGGTGCTCATGGACTCAAGGCGACACATTTTTTTCTTTGCATTTTCATGTTATTCTAAGATTAGTTGGTCTATATACATAAAGGGAAATGCACGACTCCCATGAATTCAAGTGGGAATCTATTTTCAAAATAATCCCTTATGAGTCACAAGTAATATCCATTTAATAGCATAACATTTGTGCTAATTGCACTCCATGAGACAATTTACTCAAGAAGACACCTTGAACTTCTTTTTTATTGTTCTTTCTTTATCGACCATTATGGCTTTTGCCTTTATGTTGAGTGAAAGAATACATATTATTACCATTAAAATTATATTTAACCAAATATTTTTTTTATATTTAACTATAAAATATAGGCTGCTTTTGTAAAAGAATAGTACTTTGATAATAAGTTTGTGATCTTTTGCTAAAACATGATATTTGACATAACATTAATATTGGTAATTGACGACATAAGTTGGGAATACAAAAGAATATTTTTTTCTTAAATTTGTTTCTTAATTATCTTACTCAAATTTCTTGCTTTAATTGATTGTGGAAACACCAATTAAATATATACAAAATTGAATTTTAATTTTTTGTGATTTTTAATCAAGCATTTATCTATCAAATTAGATAGCACCCACTACCAATTTAAATCAGCCCAATATATTATTTGTAAGAAGTCACGTAAGTGAAATCCTCTAATTAAAAAATGACCATGTTTATCTCTGTCGTCAAACCGATATCAAATTGAACTCCGTAGAAGACGACAAAGAGGATGGTAAGAAAACCTAATCTAATCATTGCCTTCTACATCCAGGTGTTTATATAGGTTTTGGAAGGTGATCAGAGCAAAATGGGCTACTTCTTGGAGTCCTTTTTTTGGAAAAAGAAGGTAGAATAGAGCTTTCTCTCGTGTAGGTTTCATTGATGAATTGAGCAATTTTTGAGTTGTTCCATTTACTGAACTTCTTCTTGTGTTAAAATATTAAGGAATCGATGATGCCCTGGAAACAGTATTCTTCTTTGGTATCATCTAAAGGTAATAAAGTTGTCCCTTGACGTGACCATCTTTAAAATTTTTCAGGTATCTTGATTATATCTAAATAGTGTTGTTACATTTTCATTTTTTTTTTATTATTATTCAAAGAGAAAGCAACTCCATCAAAGAAAGCAAAAGGGAGATTTTCCATAAGAAATTTTATGGGGACGTTTGTGTTCTCTAGGAATAATGGCAAGAGGCGAGTGGCAGACATCGTATTGATATTCTACATCACTAGGATGTATGAGTTGTACTATAACCTTTAATTGTCAGCGATTTTGTTGTTTTAGCAATCTATTTGCCAGACAACATTGAAAATTTGTCATGATCAGTGAATTTATGTCTTATAAATGCATAGTTTAAATGTTTATAAATTCAGGAACCATTTTATTGCAAATATTTAGAATTAGAAAGTATGGCAATATAATGTAAAGCAAAATTATGTATTTGAAATATTTTGCTAGTGTTTAATTGCTTGCAAAAAAAAATATGGGAGTTTTATTTCATGTGTTTGGTTGCCTACCAAGTAAATAAGGCTAATATTTAAAATAGGATGACAACCAACAACAGTGGTAGACAACGGGTTTGGTGGCGAGCTGAGATTGGCAGCAAAAGCAATCGGTGGCTAATAGCAATCGTAACTGGTGGCCTATGACAGGTAGTGGTGGTGGCTGCTGGATATGGTGGTTGGTGGCTACGTTCATGGTGGTCAATGAAGTCTATCCATGGTGGCGATGCCAACAAACAGTGGTGACGAGTTGTGGCATTGGTTGACAAGATGATGTTGGGCAATGACAATGGCAGCATCAATGGTGGTGGGTGGCAGTGATAGCATTAGGCATGATGATAGGCGATAACAACATCAATGGTGGTGGGTGGCGTGATAGTGGTGGGTGTGACGATAGGCAGTTGTTAGGATCAATGGTGGTGGGTGACTTGGAAAAAGTCCAACGATGGGCGGGAAATGTGGGTTTTATTCGAAGATATCCCAAGTTTGGTGATATAAAATTCACTAAAAATAGAAGTAAATAGTGAATTCCACATTGGTGGTATAGCCAATAACACTTCCGAATGATTGGCCTTTTATTTTAATTCAAAATACATTGTAAATTGCTCCAAAATTCATTCCAACAAAATGTTGCTTAAAAGTTTCAAATTTTCTTATAGTGTATGATTATAATAGCAAACATATGAATCAAAACATCAAAAAGTTGAACTGAATGCAACTTAAATGCATCAACAAAAAGAACATCGAGATGGATTAGTGAAACTTATCATGAATAACTTTTCAGATAGAAATATTACTCAATGTTATGCTGGTTTATTTTGCAATTAGTTTGCTAGTAGAGTTTAGCTTTATTAATGAGATTCCTTGTTGATCATATGAGCCTAAGTATCCCATGTGTTAAACCATTATTGATTTGATACTGATGTCTTCTGATAATTTGTTAATTTTTTTATAGATAGTTCAACTTAGTAACCATGAAGGTTATGATCATGTTTGCTAGGCTCACTTGGAGCATTTTTAACTTGCAGATAAATTTAAGTTGATGACTTCAACACTTTAAAAAAGAAAAAAATAATTTACTAGTCTAACATGTATGTTATAAATTATTAGATGTAAATAGATTGAAATTATTTTACGAAGTCAAGGATGTGAACACAATTTATTTGGCCAATTAAAGTCGTAGTGTCTTGTAGACTGTTTTTATTTGTCTTGTAAATAGTGTAGAGGGGATCTTTTTGTTTATTGTGCAAGTTGTGATTCACCATCAAAGTCTTGGAAGGTTAAATCATTTGAATCTTGATTTTCAGTTTGTCTGGCCCATAAAGATAGACGTGGATGTTGTGCTTATCTAGTATAAGAAAATATGATGTTGGTAGGCTCTTATGTCGTTAAGGAAAAAATATTGCATCAAGATTCCGCATGTAGAGTTACATGCGGAGTCCAATGAAATTATGTCACGTGGAGGTGACAGAAAAAAAAATTGGTCTGGTAACACAAAGGAATATTCCCCCGTGTTATTCCGTGCTATTCATGTGTTATTAAATTTTATTCATGTGTTATTGTGTTCTGAGAATATTCCCGGTATTATAATAACATAATAACACATCAATAACACTTGAATAACACCTGAAAAATACACAATAACACTTGATGAACACGGAAGAAATATTCTCTTGTGTTACCTGACATATTTTATTTTTTTTTCTGTCAATGACATGTGGCATGATTTCATTGAACTTCACACGTAACTCTACGTGAGGAGTCCTGATGCAATATTTTCTCGTCATTAAGGAGAAGGCTTACCCACCACAACGACTGAAAGTTAGATTCCTAAGGGGCGTTTAGGCATGAATGTTGATTGGGTGGATTGCAAACCTTGTAAAACTTGTCAATAGCTCTTTTCTTAAATCTACTTTCATTTCATTATTAATTATCTCGCTTCTATTATTTTTGTTTGTGCCGATTCTTGTGCTCAATGCTAATATGCCATTGTAAGTAAGTATATCTATTAGGAGTGCTCAATAGTTTAATTATTCTCATATATAGCATATACTTTTGTATCAACATATATCATTGAGACTTGTGTACATTTGATTTATAGTAATTGTATGATCAATGATTGTGAAGCTGAGTTAATCTTTATATTGTGCTCAACATTCATTCACTTGTTTTGTCTTATAGTCTCACACATCACTTTGTGTTGACATTTGAATGTAAGTTCATGTGCTTGTTTCAATGTTATATCATTTACATTATGCTTACATTGATAAATCAAGTTGTAGCATCACACATCTTGACAACAGTGACTACAAGTTTTTGTTTGTTAGAAAGTGACTTTATTCTAGATAAAATATTTGTGATACATTTTAAACAGGCCGATCTCCGCAAGACTTGTGCTATTCTTGACAATCATGTTGAATTCTGTGAAGCATCAAACCAACTCTATGTAGCTTCTGATGGACCTATCGTGATCAACAATGTGATGACAATTCTCATCCTCCAAAAGTTTCTGAAATCTCAACAGTCTCAGAAGAGAAATCCAAAAGGTGTAACCAGCAACTATTTTAGAAATATATACATTAAGAAATGTAATATCAATCAGTTACAATTTCATACCCATCAATGCTTGAGAAATAAAATCATTAAGTTTTAATCCAATTTGATGATCATGATGATAAATCACGTTAGGCATGTTGTTTAAAGAGAGTAAGCAGCTGAAGGCTGAAAGAAAGTTGGAATTTGCCGCATTGGATATGCCCCCTACTGAAAATCAGACACTGCATATTGGTGATTCTCCCTATCCTACTCCACTAAACTTGGTAGACAGGATGCAAAGACCAAGAACTATATGTCCACCTAAGGCAAAGATTTATAGTATCTAGTTGCTTCGAGCACAGTTTGTTTATCCAATTTCAGATCTCCCCGAAAGTACATTAGGATTGAAGGTAGCACACATGAAGACTGTGCCAAACAGAAAAGATTTATGACAGACCTAATGTGGATAAGCCTACCTTTGGAGCTGTTGCAGCTCACTGGAACGAAGAGGTGCCTTCTTGCGCTCCATCTAAGTCAAATGATAGTATGAAATTTCAAATTTCATAACAAAGTACAATGAGGTATATTGTCTTTCTATTTGCACCTTTCTTTTGCATTTCATACGTATGCACAAACATGCAAATCAATGTTAGGATATGAAGTTTAGCTGGCATGCCACGCCATTTAGCCTCTCGGATTAATGTTCTTTCTCTGAGGTTTGTTCCTCTTGCTTGTTTTTCAGGAAAAAAATAATGTAAACCAATGAAATTTTCCTCATTTACAAATGTAACGCCTACATATTAAAACTGAACTAACAAGTTCATGCATACGTGTGTGATACTACAAAATCATTTATTAAGGGGCAATTTAATTTGCTCAAAATGAAATGCAATGTAAAATGTTTACATAGTACTATGATTACAATGTATTTGAAATACTTTAGAGTAGTTTGGTTCACTGTAAAATTAATGTATGACTTTATATTTTTTTTATTTGCTTTGAAGTAGATTTAAAATAATATATTCTTAAAAATATCGGCAGGCCAGCCAACAAACGGCGCCAAGCATAACTTAGCTTAATAGGGATATAACTTTTTTTCTTTTTTCAAATTCGATGGGAAAATTGATTAAAGTATCAAATAAAAGGAGAGGATACGCTGCTCCATCTTCAATCATCTTTGCTAAAAGTGTAACTGTGGCTCTTGCATAGCTTGTAAACCATGAATGTATATTTTTTTACTTTGCATTAAAGACGCTCATGTGAACTTAAATTAGATTTACTGTAATGCCTACAGAATTGATCCATACTGGAGTTGTGGGAACTGCCTCGTCGTAAAATAAGAAAGTTTAAAAGCATATTCATGCATTTTCTTCACTCTTCGCCTTGTGTTTGCTTTCCTGTTTGTTTGTTATTACAAACAAATCATTGTGTTTTGATTGCTGCTTCTGCTATATACCATGATGAATAATTTCAGACCATATTACCCAGCAAAATCCTAATAATAATTTTATTTCTTGGTTTACCGTTCTAAATACTAACAATAACTCTATCATCCAACAGAACTCATGGATAAACATAATAGACCATGGGAGCTTAACAATTCGAAACTCATTTTGTCAACAGCTATGTTGGTCCTAATCTTTGATACATGAAAGAGTAGCACGGCTAAACTGCTGCCGCATGTATGATTCCCTGTGTTATCTTAATTTTGTTTAGGCGTATGAAAACGTCAGTATTAGCCAATTTTAAATAACTGAAACTTTTCTAAGTGATTTTTTGCCGCTACAATGATTTAAATTTTTAGTTTGAAAAACGTTTGAACATTGCTATATCGCATCTAATTTTATGTTTTTAATTATAAATGTTCACAGTCAGATGACCTTCAAACATTTTGTTTAAAATGAGTTTTCCATCAGTACTATCTAATGCTGAAAAACTCTTAATCGAAGAGCGCAGATAACATAAAGAGCTCTCATATTATATAAGTAATATCAAAGCATTAAATTTAATCTCAAAGTAAAAAAAGTAAAAAAAATATACAACAACAACAAAAAAGCCTCCACTATGTGATGTCGGCTACATGAATCCTTTTTATTCATTTAGTCCTATTTAGTGTCATATTTTCATTTAGTTCTAATAAATTAAGATCATTTTTTATACAATATCTATTTAGTGTCATATTTTCATTTAGTTCTAATAAATTAAGATCATTTTTTATACAATAAGATTTTTCTCCATTGAGTCATGTTTAGTGTCATATTTTCATTTAGTTCTAATAAATTAAGATCATTTTTTATACAATAAGCCTGTCCTATTTAGTGCCATATTTTCATTTAGTTCTAGTAAATTAAGATCATTTTTTATACAATAAGCCCATGTCTCCTATGTCTGCCTTTGTCCCTCACTAATTTTGTCTCTAAGGTGGTCAACGTTTAATATGACTAAATCATCTAAAACGACTCTCTAATTTTGTCCCTCACTAGAGCTACAACAACCCTATCACGAAGCTATTCATTTCGCATTTTGTCTCTAAGGGTAAAGCCACTCATCCACCTAGTCATTCTCATCTCGGCAACACTTAACTTAGTATTATGCTTCTCTTTTAAAGGCCAACATTCAGCACCAAAGAGCATTGCAGGTCACCACTATCTTATAAAATTTTCCTTTCAGTCTAAACAGTACTTGTCTATCACACAAAAGGCCAGAAGCATTCCTCCACTTTAACCAACCAACTTGAATTCTACTATTAACATCCTCATCTATATTACCATCCCTTTGAACAAAAAGGTAAAAAAAAATATAATTATGTTAAAAATATTAAGTGATTTTTTCTTCCATAGGTTTTATGTGATGAATCAGAACATTCGTTTAATCATAACTCTCAGAAAGATTTACAACTATAAACTGAAGTCAATATACAATAGTCTACATAAATCAACAATTATTCATAAAATGTCCTAAGCCTGCAACCATATCGTGTACAAGAATAACTAATTGAATCTTAATCAAAACAATTAGATAACTCGAAGGGTACAAAAATCTAGCACACACTTTTAGAATGGCAAAGGAAAAAATTAACATAATTATGTCAGGAAGCGAAGTACTTGGATTCATCAACTGATGAGTTGCTCGGGGTCACTGGAGTTGATGGAGGTCCCACTCGGTAATTTTGCAGGGTAGCAAAGGACTCTCTCATTGCAGACATTGCCTCAAAGTAACGAGTGCATGATGCCAAAGCTACTGGGATTGGTCGAAGCATTTCCTTCAAATACATTAGCAAAACTTAAGTTTCTGGCTTTACAAGTAGAATTTGATGAATATATATATCTATATTATATATCTATCTATATATATATATATATATATATAGATATATAGATATATATGTGTGTGTGTACTGCAAGCCGTGGCCTGTTGGTTGGCGGGGTTCACTGTAAGCCCCCTCAGGTCACGGGTTCGATCTCCCGTGGCGCGGGGTTCTCGAATAGTTAGGCATATGGCGCGGGCTCTCGTCATGGGGCCTTGATGCGCATAGGAAATCAATATTTGGGCCTCTGCCAAATATCGATTTCCTTTAAATATATATATATCTCACTTTTCCAAGTTAAAAATTTGTTTCACTAAACTTGGCATAAAAAACATAAATATTTTAAGAGTTAAATCAACTTGCCCATATCGATTATATATATATATA